>JWIU01000092.1:677401-737381 GCA_000966885.1 Xylaria sp. JS573
TTTTATTTAAATAAAATAATTAAAAAAACATTAAAAAAATTTATATTAAAACAATTAAAAAAATATATATATTATATTTATAAATAAAAAAATATTAATATTATATTTAAAACAAAATATTAAATTATATTAATAATTATAATTACTAATACAAAAATAATATATAACTTAATTAAAAGATCGGCATTAAAAAAATCTGTTGCTTAATATTAGTCTCTTCTATTTATTACTTACTACTACGGTTAATGGAATATCTTATACCTGCTACCTTATCTTACCTATCATTTTAACACTCCCTGTATCGAATACTGCACGGGCTCTCCGTTATCGTACAATAAATGTCCCGCGGTGACATCTTCAACTAGTATCCTGCAGCGATCATGCACGTATGCAGTGGTTGATGCCGATTGCCGAGCATGAGTCCTGAGTAAGTGCCCATGCAGTTCGGACTTACATGAATTGTGCATTATAAAGCAGCGCGCCATTCCATGACTCTGTGTTATTCTACACGGTCGGTCGAAATGAGCTCGGCTAGTGAGTGACGTCGTCTCCTTTACGGCTTAGCCGACACACTCCGATAGATTCCCACTTCGGCTTTGGATGGTAGACCTTCACGCTGTATGTTTGTTCATCAAAACCATGTTCTACGATCTGCCAAACTCGCTAGCGCTACACAGCAAATTGAATGTGAGGCGAGTATGCGTAGAACCCTACCGGCACATGCCATTCATGAGACCATATCGATCTACGTCTACACTCAGCACTTTCATACACTTTTTTCTCCATTTCCTGCAATACACTAACTAGGTATCTCTTCCTATATAATCTACGGTCAGAGGTCGCGAAGCTATGGCTTAGGGACACCTATTTGCTCAACCCTGCCACGTAACCCGCTTGTCTCTGAAGATGCTCACCATGCCCACGGGCAACAGCCCCGACTCGACGATGTTCAGCCCCCCGAAGCGGTCCATGACCTCGGGGCCGTAGAGCTGGGCGACCCACCTCCAGTACGGCTCCATCCCGTTCCAGTCCCCGTGGATGCCCCGCAGGCTCCGCTGCTGCGCGAGCGCCTTGATCCCGCTCAGGAGGCCCGGGCTGGCGCTCTGGATGCCGCCGTCCTCCTTGGGCTCCTGGAGCAGCTTCTCGTACACGGAGTGGAGGTCGTTGGCGAAGTTGTAGCCCAGGTCCTCGCGGTAGCGCGTGAACTCGCTGAAGCTCATGAAGTTCTCGCGGTCCTCCTTGCTCTCTGGCTGCCACGTCTGGAAGCCCGCGGGGCGGTTCATGTGGCCCTTCTCGAACGCGGCCTTGCGCGAGTCATACGCCTCTTTTTCGGCCTCGAAGAAGGTGTCTAGGAGCTTGTACGGGTTCTGCTCCACCGTGTCGTGCACCTGCAGGATCGAGATGAAGGGGCTCTTCAGGTCGAGACCTCCCAGCTCCATGGGGAAGAACAGGTAGGCGTCGGGAATGTTCGAAATCCCAAACCGCTCCTGCATGAGATTCTTGAGGTACTCGACAATGTTTTTCGGGGCGGGATGGCTTCCACTACCAGAATTCAGAGAAGACGAAGGCGAGAAGACTTCGCGTTGAACCCGCTGGTGTGTGGCAAGCATCTGCTGGACGTGGTCCTGCCCGAAGCAGTTGGCCGCCTTCCCGAAGTTGGTTGTGAGGAAGGTTGCCACATACGTGTTCCACGCCTGTATGAACGAGATTATGCTCTTTCGCTTGTCATGGAGCTGCTTGCGTAGGTCGGCAATGTGCTTGTCCACCATGGCCTGGTCGATCTCGAACTTTCCGGTCTTCGGGGAGAGCCGAAGAAAGCCCCAGCGGATTTCGCCCTCTGGAAGAGACCTGTCAACCTCAAGCGAGATCTTCGGGTCTCGCGAGATGCGGACAGTGCCGGTCTTTTCGGGGCTGATATATGTACCGGTTACATTGACGAATTTCGTTACGGATTCCCATGCCGTTATCGCCGCAGAATGATCCCGTGACCAGAACCAGAAATCGTCGTGAACGCGGAAGAGTGCACGTCCGTTCGTGGACTGATTGACGGCGAAGTCGAGGCAGAACAAGATCGATTCTCCGAAAACGTCGCTGAGAACGTGAGACGCGGGCGTGCCGCGGCACCTGGTGCGCGGGGCTACCGAGGGCTCGTCCTCATGGAATTTTAGGGGCGCCTTGAGAAAATTGGTAAAGAAATTGAGCCACGTGTCCGAGACGCCAAGGAATGACAGGATGGTCAAGATCGTCTCGTGGGGGAGTAGAGAATTCCAGTTTTCAAACGTGGAGTGGAATGCTGTCACCTCGCCGTACAGCTTTGTATTGATGCCAACTTCGGTCGACAGGAGACGTAGCAATCGTTGTTTTGCCTCCATTGGCCGCTCAGCGTCAGAACCATCACCAATCCCATCATCTATACTATCCTCAGCTAGCTCATCATAGTTGCCATACACGTTCGTAGCGCCATGACGTTGTCCGAAGAGCCCGGCTTGGTTGGGTGCTCTCCTCATCTTTGCACCTGTTGAATATGCCGGGTGTATTGGCGAACTTGGTGAATACGAAGGTGGCGAATACGAAGGGTTATATGCAGACGGTAATGCAGACTGTTGATGCATCTGTAGCTGCACGGCCGCTCGCTCCGCCGCCCGAGTATCGGCCTCTTCTTCGCCCTCAACCGTTTCACTTCGCTGTGTCTCGCGATCCATCAGACGAGCCAGAAAATAGTGCTTACGATATACAACGGCCCTGGCTAACTGAACGGAGTTACTCCGGTCCTCTGCACCTAGGTAGTAGGCTCGTCGCATCGCATCAATCTTCGGTATCGGCTTCCAAGGAGATTTCCAAGCGCCGGGGGCTTTCCTAAATCCCTTTAGGGTTTTCTTGAGGAATACGGACCACTTTATGCCGATATACTGTAGGAAGAGGGCCTGAAGGAGGTCCTCGTTCATAACAATGTGATACACGCCGGAGATCTTTCGTTGCTGCTCCAAGGATACACTAGCTCCCCAGGACCAAGAGTCTAACGAGGTGATCCTCATATTCAGAACATCGGCTATCTCATTCATGATGATGTGATTGCCTTTGAAGTCGCGCAGGACTTCACGCTGCTCGTCTGAGAGCAGGCCGGACGAGAGTAAACTCTCAGCGACCCATTTCAAAGTTCTTAGGTTGAACTGGTTGTGAGCCAGCATGCTACCTTCGAAAGCAGCGACACTCTCTCTCAACCCCTTCAGCGATTTCGACTTAGCGGAGCTAGCCGCATCCTGGGTGCCAAAGAGCTGGTTCAGGTATGTCTTGAGTCCGTCCTCGTCGACGTTAGCGGGCGCAAACACGGTGCGCTCCCACTTTTGGCGAGCGTCCTCTTTCATAGCAGCAGCAACGTCCTCGAACCCTTCTGCCATGGCCACGTCGTCTCCGTCGCTACCAGTACGCTTGTCCGTGGAGATCCACTCGGTGACAAGCTGGCCGTAGAGGGATGCATACTCATATTTCAACGACTGCATATTAAGATGGCGTAACAGAGATTGCTCCCAGGTGTGCATCATCTCCTTGGAGACGGAAGGATCGTACTTGGCCTGGGCCATGAAACAGTCGAGGTTCTTGAGCTCGAGCTCGAGGTCGGGGTTTCTCGACTGGAGAGCATTGTGAACCTTGCCATACTTGCCGAGTTTGAGAGCATAACAGGCTTTGACGCCCTGGCTGAGGATATAAAGACGTTGGTTAGGCCCTTTCTCGTTCTCCAACATGGAAATGATGTTGGACTTGGTTTTCTCGAAATCCAAGCGGCGTTTCGAGAGCTCATTGAGCTTAGTGTTGGTGATCTCCTGGAGCGTCTCCGAGAAGACGCTACCACTGGCGGTGGCCATAGCAGGCAGTTGAAGGTCAGGTAAAGACTGCTAAAATATGGGATTTATGGGGCCTAGATTGGCATGAAGCTCAGCTGTCTGGAGAGGCGGATGGCCTGGGTGCATACCTGTCCCAGGTATGATATCGCAGGAGAAGGGAGTTCGCAGGAGAAGGTAAGCTGAGTAGGAAGATGGAGTTGAGGGAGTTGTGGAAAGCAGGATAATGTTTGCCGGAGGTCGGTCTCTTTATAGGTATTTCAGCAGGCAAGCAACGAGGCTCAGCCCAGTAGTCTGCCTTGGCCTGGGTAGTTAGCTTAGGTATTGCCTAATTAGGTAAGGAAACCAGGCATGTACTGGTGCGCGACCGCGAACCTCTACCTTTCCACTCTAGATATTTCTCGCAACACACGGTTTTGATTGTGATCAAGTCGTGTTGTGGTAGAAAATGCCATCATGTGTACCTGGGCGTCAAAGGGGAGGGGAAGAGAGGAGGGCCAAGGAATTGTATATTAGGTACCGCTAATGTGCTGCTCAGTACAGTAACAATCACCTGGGCAATGCACTTCAATCAATTAAGTACCTACCTCAGGTTGCACGCAACATATTCAGAGTGGTGGATGTGACAGTATTGGTCCCCTCGCAACTAGATGATATATAAGACAGTTAAAACCCGAGAAACGTCGATTTAGGGAGACTCAGTTACCCCCTCATAACCCTTATCTGCGCGTAAGCAGCAATACCGCTACCTACATAACATCACCGCATCTACTGACAGCAAGCCATGGTCTTACGCCCTCTCGGCTTCAGGGTAACCCCCCCCCGACGACGTTCTAAACTTAACACTTCATATAAACGGCTATAGAGCGATTAGCACTATTCACCAGAGTCGCCATTTCGGACCTTAGGGGCAACCCTTACCATTGGCAAACAGCGAGTACTGGTCGGCGTTAGCCAGCGCCCTCTCGGGCGACAGGGCGACGCTCTCGTTGTACGAGTAGGCCCAGTCGTTGGTGTGGGGCGGGTAGACGGCGTCGTTGTGGGTGATCTCGTGGATGGTGGTGGTGGCCTGGCACTGCTTGTGGCACGCCCGCGGCAGCGCCGGCAGCGTGTCGTAGAACAGCGGGCACATGACCGTCACGTCGATGTCCCACAGCGTGTACGCGTTCAGCGGGCCCTCCACCTCGCACAGGCTGTAGTAGTCGTAGCAGTAGTAGCTCGTCACCCCGGCGTCCGTCGAGGCGCACTCCGCCGCCACCGCCCGCAGCCGCTCCACCACCGTCGTCCGCGTCTCCGAGGCGTTCGTCTTGAAGTACTCGACGAAGCGCGCCGACGACGCCGGGTCCGCCGCGTCCTCGGCGGCGGCCAGGGCGAGCGTCTGGCAGTTCGCCAGCGCCTTCGTGCTGGCCTCCAGCTGCGTCGCGTTGCAGCCGTCCTTCAGGTGCGTGCGTTTGCCGAGGGCCGGCAGGGCCGCGGGCACGGCCCGGGCGGCCGCCGAGTCCACGTGCAGGCTGACGCTGTTGGACGCGAAGGTGACGGGGGGGCCGGACAGCTCCGTGGACCCGGCCTCCGCGACGGGGATTGCGCCCTCGGCCCGGAAGCTGAACGGGCCCGACTGCGCGAACTCGTGCACCGCCGCGGCGCTGATCACCGTGTCCACCGACTCCGACGCCCTCAGGAGCCGGAAGTGCTCCGGCCGCAATGCGTCGTAGTTGACACTGGCGTGGATACCTTTGAACGGGACCTCGACGCCTAAGCGGATGTTAGTACTATTACCGCCAGGGGTTGGCCTATGGGAGATTATTCTTATTTAGGCTGTTGATAGGCAGAGTGGTAAGCACATACCGGCTCCATCCGCCGCCAAGACTTTCCTGACGGGCAGTTTTTCGTCGAGTATGGTGCCGACCCTTAACAAGTTAAGATCCGTGGGGCCGACGTTCTTGATCGTCGCAATCAGCTCGGCGGCGTCATTTTCAGCCCCTGAAGAAGCGAGCACGACTTCGAGCGGCGAACCACGCTTGCCGTGGACGGCACGGGCGTCGATAGTGGCAGCGAGGCCAAAGGCGGCCAGCAAGATCTGTGTATATCTCATGGTCAGAAATGGGCCAGGGCCTTGCGCTTTCTCAAGAGGGATAGGTAAGCGCCCATCATGAAGCAAGACAGCTAGGAGCAGACTCTTTTATACACACTTGCTCATTCGGTTTATTTTTGGAGGCTGTCCAGAAGGGGGGAGCCGACTCCGATACGAGGGTTCATCTCGGTGTGGGGAAAGGTTCGTATTCGGTGGCCATGCCTGTTCCGGCAGCCCAGACTAGCCAGGCCATGGGTAGCAACCATAGTTTGCGTCTTTTGTGGTGCGATGGCATGCGATCTATATGTTACGTAGTATAGAAATTATAGGCTACTCCCTAAGTGCTGCGTATAGTCAAGCGAAAGGCATTGGTAACTTAACTCGGTATAAGTGAGGAATCCTCCCCAACTGTGTTCAGTTAGCATCTATGTAAAGCAAGCTGATTGATAAAACTACCGCCAGCCAATTCATTCTCGAACACTGCTTTCTATTAGGATGATGACCAGATAATTGACTCCTGGGGCGACTGTTAACTTGGAGGCATTTCCTGACGTTTTTCCATATCGCTTCTATACCTAACATCGAATGTCGCCATGTTAAGGCCATTCATTCTTCAGAGAAGGGCCAACTAGTAGGCGTTGGCTTGCACGAGTATTCCCCTACTGACTGGAATCGCCAGTGAACATAGAAACTTGTGGTACCTAGTAGCTGATTTGCGAAAATGGTATTATAGTCCTTCGAACAATGACTACATAATGTTATTTCATACTGTCCTGTGTGGCTCCGCCCCCTATCTTCCCTCTCTCCCCCAGACGCATATTACAGATGAGCCAAATTAGATACTGACAGATAAATCAATATACCAGGGCTCTAGTGAATTCATGAGGCGATTAAAGGCTTGTTAGTGTGGCCTTGTAGCGCGCCGTATGAGCTGTCGACTTGGCCTTGATCAATTATACCTACGGTTTCTCTTCTTATAATGATGGTTAGTACCTATGTCTGCCCGGCCGAAGCCTTATTTTGCCTGCATAGGCATTAGCCAAGTTAGAAAATAGTACACAGCTAGGGGGTAGTAGGTAAGGCTGTGTGGACAAGGTCTTTCCAAACACGCATAGACCTGCCACTGACTTTCAATATATCATTGGACTTCGACCACACGATGGTAGTTTTGGGGTTATTGTTTCCCATTCCTGCTACGCTAACAAGTGGTATAAGTAATGCGCTGAATTATGTACACGACCACAAAACTGTGTAATCGTTTAGTTCCTGCGGTGAATCCTACATGCGCACCAACTCCGTCGTGCAGAGCGTTGTGTGGATCCTGTTCTACGTTTCCGGCTACAATTCCGGCGCTCTTCCGAGCCGTAGCCGCACTCTAAATTATGTTAGAAAACCATGAATTGCTGTACCTCATTCTCAATCGGCCATCCTACAACATGTTCCAGGACCGAGATCCCATCATTCGCCGACGGGGTTGTGTGCCAGTATTGGTTTTGTAGGTGCTCTATCCTTCTCGTTCTTCCTCCTCTTGTCCTTCCTCTTCTTGTCCTTCCTCTTCTTGTCCTTCCTCTTCTTGTCCTTCTTCTTCTTGTTCTCCCTCTTCCTCCTGTTCTTCCTCGGCCTCGGACTCCGCGCCGCTGGTGTCTCCGTGACCGCTCGAGCCGCTCTTCCGAGCTGTATCGATGCTTCGCCTCATCAGGTTGGGAAACATCAGCTGCTGCGCCTCGTCCTCGTCCAACACATCCTCGGGAGGGACGTCGCTTAGGTCGCTTTCGTCATCAGCCGAGTCGTGGACACTTCCAGGCGCCGAGCTAGGGTATCCGTCCGCTTCTTCATCCTTCATCTCAACATCATCATCCTGCACGCCATCGTCGCTCCTTATCTCGTCATTGTTCTCTTCGCCCTCCTTGCCTTCCTCTGCGGCGGGCGTCTTCCCACTAGACACGGAGCCGCGGGACTTAGCACTGGCAGGTTTGGGCCCTTCCTGAGCTCGTAAAACCGCCTGTTCTGCTTTACGCAAGATATCGGCTCGCCTAATACCGACTTTTCGAGGTCGTTGGACGCCTTCAGGATTTGTCGGCGCCGAGTCAGCAAGTCCACCTTCTGCGCCTGAGTTCTCGTGAGACTGGGGGTTCAAGATAGTGCTAAACGGATTCGTCGGCTTGGGCTCCAACGTCTTGTCTGATTGGCGAGTTTCTTCACGAAGCCGTTCCTGTTCCTGCTCCCGCTCCGCGATCAGAGTGGATACGGAAGGGCCCGGGAGCGACTTTCCAATCTCGGTGTACATCGCTGTATAGCAATCACTGATTAGATCGTCAATGGGGCCGGCCTTCATTAAGCCACCATTGAGCCGCTTCAGTTCAATAGCTTCTTGTAGGGCACTTAGTGCACGGTGAGTAGAGTTCGAATTGGCAGACCAGTCGCTAATCCTGGTTGTGATGATATCAAATTCCTCGGGAGCAGTGGCTTTGAAATCGTCCTCGAGCACGGGTGTGATCTGGTACGCCTGGCGGATAAGGCGCAGATATTCAATGCAGCAGAACTGCCAGAGATCATTAAAATGGTAGAAATCGGCCCCTTTCTTGCGCAAGCGGCGAAGCAAAGCCTCGAAATTTGATCTGTCATTCATGTTGATTAAGAGCTTCACGACGAACCGGACGTACTGCTCGGTGTAGACGTGATGTCGGCCAGGCCGTTCTGCGTCACATTTCCATACGTTCATAACCATGGTCTTTGTAAGCATCGACTCTCTGAGAACGCCGAAGGCAGCCATGGCCTGGACATAACCTTGCTCTTCAGAGTTTTCGTCAAACAGTATCCTGGCATGGCGCATGATAATGCGATGTTGCCAATTAGACCTATCTTTTTCTCGCAGGTGGCCAAGGATTTTGATGACGTAGGGCTCCCAGTCTTCGGGCTCGCTAATCTCAATATGATCGCCATTCTGTATGGCATATGGTTGGCGTTGAAGAATATTGGCAGCCTCCTGCGGCGCAAGGTCTCCCGCCATAACTAGCTTATGTACGATCGACACGATTTTGTAGTGAGGTTCTAGAATCGGGTCCTGGCCATGACGAGGTTTCGGCAGACGTGACACTACTTCGACTGCCCTCTCAAGAGCTCTGATAACGGTCTCCACTGTCGGTCGATCTCGCCTATCTTTGTGGTCAAGGGACGTTAATGGTTTCCTGTACATCTTCCAGATACACTTGGCGACCATGTACGGGTTCCTATCAGAGCAATCAACAACACTGTGTCAACATTGGCGGGGGGCTTACTTACTTCCATTCCTTGGGCCTAACCTCCATCGCCTTCTTGAACAGCCGTGCAGCATATTTCCAGACCTTGTAATCTTGCATTTGAGAATGGAGCTCCTTCGTATCAGTACCGGATTCATGGATAATGAACCGCTTGTGTTCAGCGTGATGAAAAGGTTCCATCCCAAACGGTTCCCGACTAGACGCATACATCCGCATGCCGAATTTGTGGTACAGGTCATGAATAGCATCTAGGCCATCCCCGGGTGCATCAGGCAAGGCGTTTCGAGAATGTGACAGGGCCAAGGTGTAACAGTGGATTGCGTTGCGTTGGTACTTGACAAGTTCCACCCTCTCTTTATTCATCTTCTCCGCAGTCCAAAGCACTGACTCGTCGAGTTCATAGTCGAAACATTCTGCAAGCCTAAACCAAGCATCCCATTGATCCGGGGTGAATTGCAATTGTTGGCGGAGGAATGTGGCGCCGATACGGAGGTCATCAGTAGCGCCTGGTGTTTGTCTCCTGTTTAGGTCCACTCCCTTGAATTTCGTGAAAGCTATCATGCCCAGGAGGAAGAACCATCTATGTCTAGCCAGAGCACTGTCTGGTGTATTGACAGTGACAGCGTCGCTAGAAACATTTCCCTTCAGGGCTTCATACAATCGAAGAGGGTGGATTGGTTTCTGGAGGGTCTGGGTGAAGATACGGAGGTTCTGGATAAGCTGTTGGTTGGACTTGGTCTGTCCAATGGCCTGTTGCATGTGCTCGATTGTATTCTTGAGGTCTGATTTAAGAAGATCCTTCATCGGCATGCGATTGGCGAGGATGGCGACCCTTTCGACTAAGGCCGTCGTGTTGCGTCGTTCGAGTTTCTCGGGCGGGCATCCATGATCTTGTACTTCACAGAGACCAACCCCAAGCTTCAGACCATAGAGGTCGTAGAGAACCTGTCCCAGGTAGTCCTCCCAGTTATCTATCAGGTTCTGCTTCAAAAGCTCCACCCGCATCATCTTGAGGAAGATCTTGTTAGACGACTTGCAGAACCTCCTCAAGCCCAGAACTTGGTGAATCGCTGCCAAGTAGTCTGCTTGGTCACTTTCCGGTGTGGTAAACCCCGATCCGTTTTGCGCGATACCGGTTTTCAACATAGCATACAGCAAAGACCAGTTCCTAACCTGCATCTCGCGAAGCTTTGTTAAGAAAGACTGGAACGTTGCGCCGTTTGAGGGGTGCTGCCTCATACCCACCCGGACTTCATCCTCGTACATGCACGACACATGAAGTATAGAGCTGAGCTTTGCCACAGTCGATATACTCGATTTCAGATGCTCGTCGTCTATGATGTCAAAGGCACTGGAATCATTAAGTGCCATTGAGAGCGCCTTGACCAGTAAGTCATCTAAAGACTTGAGCATCTTGAGAAATAGGGTATGTCGTGCTTCCACAGACATGTCCAGGTAAGAGTCTCGATCGAAATCATTAACGATCATCTCAATGCTCTTGAGGAGGCACGAGAACTGTTTCGTCTTGTAGTCGATAGCATGGTACGCATCGCCCAGGCGAGTCCAGAGGAACAACCTCAGCTCCGTACTGGTACCCAACAGAAACTTCCAAAGGTCGCGAAGACCTTGGTTCGCGGTTTCAGAAATGGGTAGCCTGACTTGATCAGAGGGTACTCTCGATGGATTTTCCTCGAGCATCGGGTTCTCTGGTGTGCCCGGCACGCTTGTAGCCGTGTATACGGAAGAGGGATTCAGAACCGGCTCTAGGCTATCGATGATAGAGAGAGGGTCGCTTAGATCGTTATGATACAATCCATCAAAGAAATCCTTGGTTGTGAGGTTAGCTATCTCCCTGTCAGCAGCGTGCGCTGAAACTACACCCATGACCGCATTATTTGGAAGTTCGATATCGATCGTTTCTGGCTCCTCAGAGAGGCTATCGCGAAGACTTTGCCAACATTGGAGGATGTGGTCTCTCGACACACCCTCCGTCAACGTGACTGCAAGTATGGAAGACCAGAGGAACCGAATGGATAACGAGTGATCCGTATTATCTGGTCGGTTTTGACTCATCCGAGAAGCAAAGGCGAACCATCGCCCCAGCCTCCCTCTAGTTTCCGCGCGAATAGTATAATCCACGGCACTGTTAGGATTTGTGATCCGCTCATACACGTCCAGGTGTAACTCAAATAAGGTTTGAATCATGCCGTCTATTGTGGCCAGCCTCTGGGCCGATTCTTCGGACGCATGGCTATACTCCAGTTCATATTGCATACGTTTAAGGATATCTTCATCCAGGTGGCTTATCACCTGAACCACCACTATCTTCATCGTGTCTGACCATTTGCTTGTGAGGTAAGTGGAGCAAATGTGCTTAACCCATTCGAAAGCGACATCCGGGATGCCCATCCAATCATTGTTGATTTGCTGGGCAAAGGTATGCAGCCCCCTTGTCTCGTGAAGCGGAGGCGTCTTTGGTTTGTTCTGTGATCTAGATTTAGACGGTTCAAGAAAAGCAGACAGCCCAATATTAGAGGATGGTTCTCTTTTGTTCAGAATTGTTTTGGTACTTTCTTCGTCGAATTTCATCAGCGAATCGCGCAAGTCAACCATACCCGGTCGACCAAGTTTCGCGGTTCGTGTTTCGGAAGCACAAGAGTCGAGTACTTCTGCAAGTCGGTCAAGCGTGTCCCGATCAGTGACTCCCAGGTTCTCTGCCATGTTCCGCGTCATTTGAAAAAGATTCTGGTCAGCAGCCTGGAAGGGCTGCAGCTGAGCCGCGAACTGGGTAGTTGTGTCCATAACCTCCCCGGCAGTCTCCCGGCGCCGAATTCTCTTACTTCTTTTCTGGTCAATCACCTCCTCATCCACCCCATCTGGGAACCCTGCAGCAGACTGGGAGCGTTTTCGCGAAATGACAGAGACACTGCGCTCAGCCCGTACGTCTTCCACAGTGTTCCCACCATCTGGACGATTTTCTTTCGAGAATTCGCCTTGGTCGTCCTGGGTAGGTTGTGCCGCCGCATCATTCTCTAAGGTTGGCGCGGTAGGCCCATGCTCTTCAGAAATATCTGGTTTGGGCCGTTCAACCAGCATATGAGCATCTTCCCCCTGATCTGTTGGTATATCAGGTAGTTCAATTGTGACGGCCTCCTTGGACACACCGTTAGCTACCACTAACTGCACAAGCGACATTCCCAATTCTGCCCACGAAGCCAGGGGAACGCTGATAACATGGCGCCGTGGGGGCTGATCATTCAATGTTGCCGTGGGCCTCCGTGGCGCAAGAGATCCTGCAGGGTTTGGAAGGAAGGGTATAGGATCAATGTATTTCTTCAAGGGCTCTGGCATGGTTTTCTTAAGGTACGGGGCCATAATGGGATGTGACATGGCAACATCATCAGACAAAACCTCTAGTTGCGCCTTCAACTGTTCACCTGCAAACCCTTCGGCGAGAGACGGAGGTTCAATCTCGTCGACTGCCGGGTCATCATCAAGTTCGATGGCAGCTTCGAGACAATACCGACTAATTCTGGCGCTGCTCAAAAAGGCTGCCACGCGAGCAGCCCTTCTCCAGAGTTCAGCATCCGAGGGGTCGTGGTCCAGGGCAACACTGAATTCATAAAGCGCCTTGTAGGCCTGCGCAAGCACCTTCTTATCCTCGAAAGTACCCTGCGCATCTCCTGCGGACTTCACCCTATGTCGAATATAGTCTAGGGCAAATTGTCCATGATTCTTATACGCAAGATAAAGTGTCTGAGGTAGAGTACTGCCGCTACCATCGATATCGGCTTGTGATACATCAAGAGGCGGCGCGAAAGACACGTCGGGACCTAGATGGCGGGGATCGGATTGTCGTTCGGCGCGCTCGAATTCGGTGGTGCTCTCGGGAAGGCCGAAGATTTCGGATTCGAACAGGGACTGGTAGGCGACAGAGGCTTCATCGTAGTATTGGGGCCCCTGCGCATGGAGCTTGAGAGCAGTCTGGAACCGCTTCAATGCCTCATCGAGCTACAAGAGAAGTTAGGGTTGGTCAATGGATAGCTAGTAAGGATCGGGGAAGCTATACATGAATTTCGCGGGTGTTGTCGATCTCCTCATCGATGTTCTCCTCGGGTTCGACGTTGATTGCAGAAAAGGCCGGCTACTCGGTTGATTAGCATATGTCATAGCTTTCCTGAGAAGAGCTGGCCAGCTCTTACCATCCTGTAATCTCGCGCGGGTTGCGCCAATGCGAATTAGAAGAGATACCCGTAACTGACTACAGCATTATAGGTAGAGGATGCCTCGTATGGCCATCGAATACGTAGGTACTCCTTGCCCAGACAGATTCGTCGTGGTAAGTAAGGCTTTTGCAAGCGCCGGGCCTTTCGCTATCCGTGTGGGATTAACCGTTGATGTTAAAGGAGTACGCAGGTTCACGATAATGAGGCAGAGCTACGACGTCGCGTTGGAGGTTCTTGGAGACGCGATGACCCGATTAAACACCATTAATCTGTAATGCATAATAAGGCTGAAGAACAAGGGTCCTTGGGCTGAGCCACAGCCCACGCGGTTCACGCTTTTGGCCTTTCCGTCCATCCACTCATTAGGTCGCAGAGACCTCATCTTGTGGCGTCCGGTGGCGGCCAATGCACGGCTGCGACACCTAGGTACCTCCGTAGTTGTACCTACATATAGGTAGTTGTAGATACATGTAGGTACCTGGATGTTGAATGGTGGCCGGACCTCTATCTGCTGGCTGCACCGGCATGGTCCGTGCGCGTTTCGAAGTTCAGGCCAAACCAGCCAAACCAATATAATAAATGGGAAGCTCCATGTCGTGTCGTATCCTGCCCTGGCCATATCGAACCAAACAACGTCCATGTTCTTTGCGCTTGTCACGCCATCGCCCATTCTGCGACGTCATTCACTCATTTCAGATCACAACGATTCTGCGGACTGGTTCTGAAGTTGTCCGTCTTGACAATAGGGGTTCGGGGCCAGTAAACTGGCCTTAGCTGCTGTTGCACCTGCCGTTCGTTCTGCTCTAGCTCCTCAGGTTTCGCGATGCCTCCGCCGGCAGTTCCAGAGTGAGTTTGCTACTCTATCAATGGGTCTTGTAGTAGCACTTCGATCATCTCTCAGGCTAACTGAATCCCCAGGATTACCGAAGAGGTCCTACATGAATCAATCGAGGCGCGTACCGAGACCCTGGTATCTTTGCGCGAACTTGGCCCACCCGATTTGGTGCACCTTCTGAAACAGAACCTCAGGAACGCCGTAAAACAGGTAGCCATGCCCCATTCACGACCGGCTCGGATTCATATAATGCTAAGAACTCTATGCGCAGACTGGAGTATACCACCATGTCACCGGCGTCGATGCATCTTCCTCTGCCAGTCTTGCAGCCTATATAAACACCCTCACCTACAAGGAACAGGGCCAGACTGCCACACACAAGATTGTTGAAGGTCTATACTGCTGCTACAATGCCTTCTCCCGTCTCGATATGCGCGTCCATGTTACTATTCCCGGAACCGTCGAGGCTTACTGTGTTAACGAGAGGGGAGAGAAGCAGAAAGCATCGGATGACCTATGGCTGGAGACATATCTCTGCAGCGTGCTACGTGCCTACTCGTATGCGGATGACGGCAGTGGTGACAATATACGCAAGATTATGGGCGCGAGACGTTTTAACCCAGTGACCAACACCGAAACGGAGCACCGCTTTCTGAGCGCTGCTGAAAGCCTCTTCTTTAGAGGTATGTAAGCCTCAGAATAGTACAGGTCGGCGTCCATACTAACCTCTTGCAGGATGGCAGTTGGGCTCCGATTCCGTAGTCCAAGTCCCGAACAATGTCTCCAACCATTTGACGGCCGGCCTTCTGAAGTATTTCCACACCACGGGACGTTTTGCTTCAGCTATCAATCTCTTCGAGAAATTGAGGACGCAGAACGTCGAAGTCTCTTCGCTGCTCGCCAAAGTTCTGTTCATGGGCAACGAAGAGGTCCAAGGAGTGCGAGTGCTGTACCAAGCACTCAAGGACTCACCAATGGACTATGTCATGCTAGACACACAAGCAGAGTTTCTGATGAAGAAGGCATTGACAACAGAGACCGCGGCGCAAAAAGAGGAAAGGCTAAAGATGGCCCTTGGCTGTGCCGACCGCAGTACCATTGCTGCTCCGAGCGAATTTGGCACATGGGCAAGGTTGGCACAAGTCTATGTTGCCATGGAAGATTGGGAGAACGCATTAACCATCCTGAATTCGTGTCCAATGTTCACGTATCAGGATAAGGACGCCCCGGTCATGCCAGAACCGAAGGATGTTTTCCTCCCTACGATGCCCGAAACGCGCCTGGATGAAATCGATAGCGAACCAGAATCGAGATACGCGGAGCAGGTCGACCCAAGCTTACTGAATCTCCGCGCCGCGGGATACCGCGGCACTTTCAAGCTCGCATACGGAATCCTCACAGAGATGACCGCCAAGATCGGCTGGGACCAACTGCTCAAAATTAGGAGCACCGTTTTCGTCATGGAAGATGAATATCGAACTGAAAGGCAAGATAGTGTGTCACAAGCTCCCCCTACAAAACGCAACCCAAGTATTGATGGATTGCGAGGAACCCCGGAGCCCACAACGAACGGTGACCAGACCGATGACGATGCCGGTGGCGATGCCGAGGAAGAAAAGAAGTCAACGGAAGGTGATTCTACGGCACCGACTTTGGCAAACGGCAATGGCGAAGACAGCAACGTGGAGAAGCCCACCCACACTATCGACCCAGGTAAGGTCAAGGCTGATGGTGATACCGTAAGTACATTCCTACGTTCAACTCGTGACATGGATCATTAATTAGTTGCACAGACAGCGACCACTGACGAGCATATCTCGCGTCTGAACAACAAGAGATTGTGTGAAAGGTGGCTTGACAGTCTCTTCATGGTGCTGTACGAGGATTTGCGCGTCTACACGATATGGAGAACGCAGATGGCACAGTACAGGGCACAGTCGATGCAGTACAAGAAGTCGGCCGAAGAGTGGGAGATTCTTGGCGCGCTGGCCGAGCGCCTGCAACATCACGAGGAAGCGGTAGAAGCGTACAGGGCGTGCCTCGCCGCGCGGTTTAGCCCGAAGGCGCTCTCGGGCATCCTCCGGGTCTTCGAGAAGCAGAAGAACACGCGCGATACCGTCGCCGCGCTGATCCGTCTCGTGGCCTGGCAGTACCGCTGGTACTCGGAGTTCTCGCCCGAGCTGCTCCACACGATACGCACGCTCATCGAGGAGGAGGGCGCGGTCAAGGTCCGCTCGATCATCCAGGCTACGAGCCTGCAGCAGAGCGTCCTCGACCTGACGCACCACTACGCCGCACTATGTGCGACGTTCAGGAGTAGCGGAACGGAGGGCTAAAAGGGATAGATGGATGGATGGAATGGGATGGATGAATGGACTGGGATGGACGGGGCACGCACGGCGCGCCCACGGGGAACATGACATGCGACTATCGGTCGGTGGAAGGGATCACGGAACGGGACCTTTGCCATGATACCATCTGTTTGTTCCCGATCGTTGTTGAGTTTATAGATAAAATTAATAATAGTGATTGCTGGCCGCGCGAGATGCCCCGACATTGGGACTTAACTACCGCCAGATAGGTTGGTTGGCTCCCCTTTATCGAGTACGTGGGTCGGAGAGAGACATATACGATAGAACATTATAATACGATTCGACGTATCTTGCTCCTTTCGCTCATTTCAATATGTGTTCTCAAACTTCAACCAGATTATCTTAGATTACAGTGGCAATACTCAAGTTGTTCATAGGGTGTCAATCTAGGCCAGGCAATCATGGTCTCAGGTTGATGAGAACGTTTCCCGTGCCATTATCAACTAGCCCAGCCAACGTCCACTGTCAAAAAGGGTGGATGGCTTGTATTGAAGCTATTATCAAATCTAGGATCTGCCTTGCCGACTAGATTCTCCCTAGCTTCCCTCGGCGGGCTTCAGTCCCTCTTATAGCTAGCGTGTTTTCCTAAAACAATAATCCTATAGTGCCGATAGCGCCGACAGCCTCGTTGCTATTTGCTGTCTGCATTGCTACCTGGAATTCTCGTATTTGCAAAGCCTTTATATATAACAGTCCAACTGCCTCGTTACATGCCTCGTTTCGTCCAATTACTTTTAGTGTGTGTGGGTTTCTATAATATTACCTTTTTTTTTTTTAAGATTTGTTTTAAGTCGTTATTTAATTCTGAAGTTTCGAGGGGCTTTAAGATTTTTTTAATGGAATTTGGAAAGGAGAACTCGCGTGGGTTTATAAAAATATTCGAAAGGTTCCCAAATCCAGTTCTTTTTTTTTTTATTTATCCTTCTCATTTTGTGAGATATTTTACTTCTTTTTTTGTTATTATAAATGCTATAATTTTTGTTGGCTTTTTTTTAAAACCTTTTTAAGATTTGGAAATAATTTGCTATCGGATTTATACGATTTAATAAAAAAAACGTGGAAAATATTGTAAATTTGCTATTTATAAGAGAGCTTTAAACGGATTATTATGGGGGAAATAACTTTGTTAATTTAAAAAAGGCTTAAAAGCTTATAATCGAACTTTTTTGAAAGTTGTTAGGTTTTAACGTTTCTGCCATTTAATATAACAAGCTGTTTTTGTTTGAAAAGAAGGGAGTTCTTTCTTTTTTTATCGAAATATTTTTTTATTTGGTTTTGCAATAATTTGAAAAGTTCTCGTGTTTTTTCGTATAAGTTAATTATTTAATAAAAATATAGCTTATTAGCGGGATGTTTCGGTTCTTTTTTAAGCGGATTATTAACTGAAGGATAAAACCCGTAGTTCGCATAAAAAAAGAAACTTGAAATAAGGAGAAAGAAGTATTGTTGTAAATAAACTCAGCTGTAAAAAGAAAGGCAACCCAGTTGTCTATTTTAAAATTTATAAAAGCCTATAAATACGTTTTGATAATTTGGTTTATTTTTTCCGTCTGGCTGTCAGTTTGTAAATAAAAGGCAATGCTTATTTTGGCCTTTATTTTCAATTAACTTGTTAATGCCTTCCAAAATTTAAATATAAATTTTAAGTCCCGATTTAAAATTATATTCAATAATAATCCATACATTTATTAGATCTTTTTGGTAAAGATTTGGGCCAGATTTTCTGCTAATTGTTCTTTTCTTTTAAGGGAAATAAAATGCGCTATTTTAGTAAATCTGTCCACTATTATCTATAATTAGTTACAATTTTCCAACAAAAAAAGGTCCGTAATGAAATTTATCGAGATAAATTGCCAAAATATGTAAGAAAGTTTTAACAGCTGAAACTTTTTGTAAAGGAAGTATTAAGATGCTTTATTTTTTTAATAATTTAGATATTCTTTAATGTATTAAATAATTTCGGCATTTATTTGGAGCTATTAAAAGTTCTTTTAAATAAGTTTAATAATTTTCGTTTGTCTTATATAACTGGCTACTTTAGTGTTATATTTAGACTCGAAAATAATTTTTTTAAAATCTTTATTATTAAATATTTAAAAACCGTAATTATAATACAAAAGTTTTTCGTTTAAAATCAAATCGGAATCTTTTAAATTAACTAATTTTACTTAATAAATTTCGTCTTTTAAAACTAAATTTTTTATTTAATTTAAAAACTTAAAATTTTATCTCACGTAAAAAAGGCTTTATAATCGTAAGAAAGATATTAATATAAAAAAAGTAAAATGTTTTTTTTATAATACCGTTTTAATAGATTAATACTTACTTTTTTTTTTAAAAAAATAATATTTTAAGCGTTAAGATAGTATGTCAAATTTGATATTATTTTTGTCCGGTTAGAAATATATAATAAAATTAATACCCGCAATCTCTTGCGTTTATCATATTTGTTTTTAATTAAGTATTTTAATAATTATAAAGTAAATGAGATTGTAATAATCTAAGTAGATTTGTATTGTATGTTTTGCTTTTTTTTAAATATTTGCACCATTGCTTAAAGCTATTAATAATTGCGAGAAGCTTTTTATTATAAATCTCGTAATTGATCTTTATTAATGAGAATTTTTGAAAGTGGAAGGCAACGAGATAAAGACAGCTATCGTCTTTTATTTAAAATAAGATAGCATTTAATATAAAGTTTGATACGTTAATTTTTAATTGAAATTGTTGTGACGGATCGGAATAAGCGAGAATTGAAGCAGTCGTAAAAACTATTTTTAGAATTTTGAATGTTTTTTCTATTTTGGGATTCTATATTTAGTTTTTTGGATCATTAGCAATGAAGGTAATAAAAAGTTTCGCGACTTTAAAAAAGTCTTTAATAAATTGTCGGTAAAAGTTAGCGAAATTAATAAACAATTAAACGTTTTTTATATTTTTGGGTCTTTTTTAAAATAAAACTGTTTTAACCTTCTTTTTCGATATTTTAATTTTTGTTGGAAAAATAATGTAGCTTAAAAATTCAATTTTTTGCTGTTGTTAAACGTATTTGTCTAAAGCGACAGTAAGTTTGTTATTTGTAAATTATTTCAGCATCTTTCGAATTAGTTTATTATATTTTTTTAGTGTGTTAGCATAAATAAAAATGTTATTAATATAAATAACTTCTTTATTAAATAGATTTTTTAAAATGTAGTTAATTATATTTTAAAAAGTCGCAAATGTATTAATAAAACCGAAAAGCATAATTATATATTTAAACAATTTATATTTATATCGAAAAGCGGTTTTTTATTCGTTATTTTTCTTAATTTAAATGAGATAAAAGTTATTTTTTAGGTTTAATTTTGTAAATTATATAATCGTATTAATACATTTTTGCAATTTCTTTATTAACGAAAAAAGATATTAATTGGGCTTAATAATTCGATTTAGATTTTAATAATTTATACATAATCGAAGATTTCAATCGTATAATTTAGGTACGAAAAAAATAAAAAAAAAATACAAAAAACTTAGATCGGCATATTTTGCCGGTCGCAAGCATTTTTTTTAATTAAATTTTAAAAAGTTCTAGCTTTTTTTAATTTAAAGCGTATATAAGTCCCTAGAATGGTTGCTTCCCGTTTATTATATTAATAACGTAATTATAAAGTCGGTATGGAAATAATTTTCGAGCTGCCTTTTTGGTTATAATCTGCAAAAAGTTTTGGAATTTTTTGGAAACTTTAAAAAAAGCCTTCGCGTTTTTTTTTATAAATAAAACTATATTAATAACGATAGTATTAAAATAAAAAGCCACATTTTTATTATAAATAAAAGAAATATTATTAATTTAATTCTTCATGTAGTTTTTGTAACAATAATTGGATTAAAATGAAAGCTTTTTGCTTTAATCCTTCCAAAAATTAGTGGATTTATATTTAACTATCTATTAATATAAAAGAATTATATCGCAATTTTCGTTAAAAGGGGAGGCTTTTATCGAAAATCTGTTATAATAATTACTTTATTTCAGAATTAAATTAAATGCGAAATAAGTCCCAATATTTTTAATAACTTTATTATTAAAAGCGCGGATAAGTAATAAAATAGCTCATTTAATTAAAGGAATATAATTGGCTTAAATAAAAGCTTAGTTAATTAGAGATACCGAATTATTTAAGTTTATAAATATTTAAATAGGTATATTTTTTTTTCGAATAGGATTATTATAAACGTTATTAATTTATATTTAATACGCGGCTTTTTAATTTAGGCAAACGCGTTAAAGCCAGCTGGGCGTTTAATTCCCGAAACAGCGGCTATTAGCAACAGCTCGTTTTCGAAATCTAACGCGCGGTATATTTGCCTAACTTTTTGTGGAAGCGCGCTAATAATGCGTTTGGAAAATAATGATACAAATATTTTTGTTGCGTTAGCTAAATGAGCCCCGCTTATTAACTGTTTTTTCCTTACTGGTGTTGTGAGGCAGTTTATTAAAAATTCTCCGTTTTTTATTTAAAACAGTCTTTGTTTTAAAACGAATTGAAATTAGTGGCGGCAGTTTTTAGCTTTTTAGCCTTAAATAGTTGCGCGTTTTTAGTTAGTTTTTTTTTTTTTTTTTAATAAAGNCGAAAGTAATTTCCGAGCTGCCTTTTTAGTTATAATTTGCAAAAAGTTTCGGAATTTTTTGGGAACTTTAAGTAAAACTTTCGCGTTTTTTTTCGTAAACGAAACTAAGCCGATAGCGATGGCGTTTGGACGGAGGGCCACATTTTTATTATAAATAAAGAAAATGTTATTAACTTGGTTTTTTGTGTAATATTTGCAACAGTAGCTAAACTGAAATAAAAGCTTCTTGCTTTAATTTTTTCAAAAATTAATAAGTTTATATTTAATTATTTATTAATATAGGAAAATTATATCGCAATTTTTATTAAAAAAAAAGGCTTTTATTAAGAGTTTATTATAATAGCTTTCTCGCTTTAAAATTAAATTAGATGCGAAATAAGTCCCAGTATTTTTGGTAATTTTATTATTAAAAATGCAAATGGATAATAAAGTGGCTTATTTAATTAAAAGAATATAATTTATTTAAATAAAGACTTAGTTAATTAAAGGTATTAAACTTTTTAAATTTATAAATATTTAAACAGATATATTTCTTTTTTTAAATAAGATTATTATAAACGTTATTAGTTTGTATCCGATACGCGGTTTTTTAGTTTAAGCAAACGCGTCAAAATTAGTTAGGCGCTTAATTCCTAAAACGGCGGCTATTAGCGGCGGCTCGTTTTCAGAATCTAACGCGCGGTACATTTGTTTAATTTTTTACAAAAGTGTGTTATTGGCGCGTTTAAAAAGCGATAACACAAATATTTTTGTTGCGTTAGCTAAATAGGCTCCGCTTGTTAACTGTTTCTTTTTTATTGGTATTATGAGGCAACTTATTAAAAATCCTTCGTTTTTAATTTAAAACGGTTTTCGTTTTAAAACGGATTAAGATTGGCAGCGGTAGTTTTTGGCTTTTTAGTCTTAAATAGCTGCGCGTTTTTAGTTGATTTTTTTTTTTGTTTTTTAATAAAGCCAATTTTGGATATTACAAATAAGTCCGTTTCGTGAATGTTTTTTTTAACGAAACACTTTTGAATTTTATAATTGTTTCGTTTATATCGGATATATTGTTTATTTTTTTACTTAAATTAATTGATATTTTTTTAATTAATATCTTTAAAAGCAGTTTTAATGTTTGATTACGCGGCTTTTTTATTAGCGAAAGCGGAATTCCTATTATTTTTGTAAAAAGCGGTAGATTTTTGGGGAGTTTTTGGCGCTTTATTTTTAAATTTGTTCGGCTTTTTAGACTTTTTTAAACCGGATTTTTTTTTAACGCGGCTGAGTTCGCTTTTTTCGCTTTATAGACTTTTTCTACTTTTTTAATAGCAGCCAGAAATTTCTTGTTATAATTAAAAACTCTTTCGAATCGGAAATAAACAAAATTAAAAACTTTTATAAATAAAACGGCAAATATAATTTCTTGCAGCTATAAATTAATTAATCGGGCTTAAATGTTGAAATCGATAATATAAATAATATAATAAATAATGTTTTCGTTATATTTAAGTAATTTTAAAGCTTAAAATTTTTTAAGTAATTTAGCTAAATCATAAAATCGTTTTTTAATTAAATTTTCGTAATTTGTTTAATTATTTTAAAGATATATATTTTTTAAAGTTTTAACTTGTTTTTGGTGCCAGTTTAAAGCATAATTAATAAGCAAAAATTTAACTTACGCGATTTTAAATCTGTTATTTTCAAATAAATTCTAATAAATATCGAAATATATTTTAACAAATATTTATTAAATTTGGAATTTATTTATTTTTTTGTTATTATAAATAAATAGTTTATTTATTTAAAACTGAAAGTTCCGTTTATTAAAGGCTTTAATTAGAGTTTCGAATAAGAATATATTGAAATTGAAATCTGATATAAATTTAAAAAAGCTTGGATTATTAAGATTGCGAAAGTTGCGTGAAAGGTTACGTTTTCTGTTACAACTATTATTGTTGTTATAATTGTTGTCGCTTCCGTTATTATTTTTTAGATTGGCTTTAGGTCGCTAAAACATAAAAGCTTATTTAGCAGCTTTTTTTTTTCAAGCGTTTTTGTTTTTTTTAGCTTAATATTTTTTAGTTAGCAAAAAAACGTTACTGTTATTAAATTTGGAAAAGATAACGTTTCAAATTTTAATAATTAATAAAAAGGAATTAAATATTATTAACTCGTGAGAAATAAATATGCGGAAGCGATATAAAAAAGCTTGGGATTTTGCAAATAGCTGTGAAGTTTTATAAAAACTAATAATTTTAGCTCGCTTTTGTTAATTCATTATTTAAAAAATTGATTTTATATTAATTTAATTATTTTGTTGTTAGCACAAAGCCTCGTTAGTGACTTTCTAAGAGATGGCGCGAATTTGATCCGTACGGTTTTATGCAACTTATCTGAGTTGGATATTTTAGTCTGTTATTTTGGTAATGATATCGGCGAGAGTCGCGTCGGCCGTCTTTATTTATTTTTTGATAATTTAGATGCGTCGGTTAAAACCCAACTATTATTAATAAAAAGCGTTTATAGCTTAAATAAATTGTTATTTAAATTTTTTTTAAATAGCGTAAGCTTAGTTAAGTTTATTGAAAATTTTAAATCGCTTTTTATTATTAATAATTATTTTGGCAATTTTCTTTTAAATTAATTAAATGAAGCAGTTGTTAATTTTAATAACTTGTTTTTTAAAGTTTTTTAATTTTAATAAGTTTAAGTTATAACTTAAGTAAAAATTTCGTAATTTTGTTGGAATTTATCGATTTTGTTGGATATAATTTTATTAGCAATAAAGATGCTTTAAACGCAAATTATAACGAATTTAAAAGCCTTATTTAATGCAGCATTTATATATTACTTAAGTTTAATTATTTATAAAATAGGATTTTAAATAATAATTTAAATTATATGCAAAAGGATTTAAACGTTTTTTATAATAACGTTAAAAATAAAAGGTGTATATAAAACAAAAATTTCGTTTTCTTTTTTGATAAAAGCGATAGGTTTATTAAGGTTTAATATAATGTCAGATGTTCGAAAATAATAATAATGAAGGTAGTTAATAGTAATGGCTTTTTGCGAGAAATAATCCGGCGCAAAAATGTAGATTTAATATAATATTAAAAAGGGTAGATAATTTATTGAAGCTATATTAAATTTAAAATCTGTTTTACCGATTAGATTTTTTTTAGTTTCTTTTGGCGGGCTTCAGTTTCTTTTATAGCTAGCGTGCCTTCCTAAAGCAGTAAATCCTATAGTGCCGATAGCGCCGACAGCCTCGTTGCTATTTGCTGTCTGCATTGCTACCTGGAATTCTCGTATCTGCAAAGCCTTATGTATAACAGTCCAACTGCCTCGTTACATGCCTCGTCTCGTCCAGTCACTCCTAGTGTGTGTGGGTCCCTATGACACAAAGCGATATAATATGGCGAAACGCACATCCTCTCGTATCAATCGTGAGGAACTTTACGTTATATCTAGTTCACTAGAACTTTGGTTTGTTGGTTTTCCGACCCCAAATAAGCTTTTCAGGATAGCCTTGCCATCGCATCACCCAAGTGGGTAATCACTCTCATGGGAACAGAAGTTGTCTACATCTTTAAAGGAATTCCTCCACCTAATAAAAGAGGCCAACAGGACTTACTTAGGTAAATAAATAAGCGACTCAGGGAGAATTAGATAATCTGCACCTCAACGCCGAAGGAGTTGCGAATATGCGATAGTAATAACTTTAATCATAAATCTCTTGATATAATCGGGTACCGCCTCAATAGCAAGCCGCCATCTCGCCCAACTACTCAGGCTTTAGAGACAGAAGCCGAAGAAAGGTATTAGTAAGACCCAGAGAACATCAGCCTACCTTATAACTACCTGGGACGTGCCTGAACCCCATCTACACACGTTCGGTCACACCCTCAGCCCACCTTAGCATGGTATTATTAGCTCAGAAGCACCGTACTATGGAAGGAACGAGAAATGGACCCTTATGAGAGCTCTAGAGGGGTTGTAGGAGGCGTTAGGCCTGGTCCCTGATATCTATGAGGGCCTACGGGCTCAACCCCGCAACCGGCATACTCGCGAACGCGCTATCGCGTCCAGGAACGTTTGTATGTGGAGTGCAGGGTATCCGGATAGCCAGACGCGGAACGGGGTAGTGAGGGGCATATTGTGCATTATGACTTGGTAATTATGACATACAGCTGTGAATTGGTAGAGTCCCATTTTATAAGTGCAGGAGCCGGAGGAGACGGCTATATATAGGCTCGTGGGGCGTACCGTGGCCTGTCTAAACATGTCTACCTACTCCCATGCTCACCCTAGCTCGTACGAAGCCCCCACTTCCTTACTTTACTCTATCGATGCATGCATCATGCATGTAGGTAGGTGGGAGTGATGTAGCTAGCTCACGAAATCTTCTCCTACCTATCTGAGGTGCCGGGTACGAATTACATCCGCGCAATCTGCGCCTCAAAGCTTCAACTGACTGCGCGGGACGGCTCGCTCGTACACTAGTACACAAGGGATGGACGTGGATCGGTCTCTGTGGGTCATGGCCCGGGCAAATTTCGTGATGTAGATGAGCCACGCGAGTAATACCAATAGCGCTGAAAGGAATCGAACCTAACTACAGATCCGTACTCTCATGGCTCACCGTCCTAGCTGTGATGGACAGATGGATGGAAGTTCAACCCCGCGGCCCTGTACCCCCACGCACTCCGCACAAACACGGGCATTACCGTCGATGCCCACGGACCCCCGGGAAACGTTGAACCTCTATGGGGCGGTGAGTTAATAAGCAAGACCAAGATCTCATCCGTCTACCTAGTCGTAGCAACTTGGTCTGGTCTGAAGGTAGCATTGATGGACAGGTCTATGCATGGATCGTAGTCACTACTTTGAGGCATCAAGGGAATTCGGATGTTGCCTGGACTTGGCTCCGGTTTACAACAAGGCAGCTGTCTTTGATCAAATGCCATTCGCTGCGGGCAGTGCACACACACACACAGACACACACACACAGACACATCGTAGCCGATACTGCTGTATCAATTTTCATCCCAACAATCCAAGTCGTTACATATATTGCTTGACATTGTCCGACTATGATCATGTATTGGGATGGCGTACTGAGGGTTTATTAAGCCGATGTTACGCTCTCCACCACCAAGCATTCCACTCCACACCTGTGGCAGATCCACTGGGCTTTTCTAATCAGCGATCAGGTTTGATCATTCTCAAGCAGGCGAATCGAAGTCGGCAAAATAGATAATCACTAAAAACTGTCGTTGAGAGTTCGCCACGATGCACCAGACAGTGACGTACGTGGCGCGGACGGGCGACGCATTATGTAATGTGGTGTTCGCAGGACAATATCTACTACACCCGAATCCTATGTATGAACATACTCTAAGCCCCTCGGGGCAGACTAGGGTTACTGATAAGCATTATACCGGGTCCAACCGCAAGGCAGCTTACCAGCAAGTGCGGTTGTATGGCTCTTTTTCGGATGCGTGGAGCTGGCCGGCATTCCTGAAGGAAACAATACGACGCAAGTGCTTCTATGGGCCCTTGACCAAGTACTGATGCTGGATTGAAAATAGAGGGCATCCCACGAGATCGGGGACAGTCAAGCTTCTGACTTGTCCTGTCCATAGCCACGATGATGTCGTCTCAGCATTTGCACTTCATTTTCTCCACTTTATTGTGGTTGACGACCGCCAAAGGACTTGTCGCTGTTGGTATTCTTGGTGTTCTAAGTCATCGGTTATACTTCATACGCGGGGAACACCACTTAAAAGCTCCCCTGTATCTGAAGATCTGGATCTTTACCGAAGCCATCTTGGTTTCCGCCATCTACCTTGCGGACTCCCCTGAGCCCCAGGATAATCGCGATAACACGATATATAATCCAACCCTAATACCCTTTCTTCTGAACAGCGCGTTTTTCGGTCCCTTGTTTGGGAGCATCTTCATATATCGAGTCTTCGAACACCCGCTGCGAGACTTTGATGGCCCTTGGCTAGCTAAAGTATCGAAGCTGTGGCACTTCTGGCATATCTGCTTCAAGTCGAACCACCTGTTTCTCGACGATGTTTATCGTAAACATGGCAGCATTGTGCGGACAGGTATGGCCCGACATCTACACAAAACTTCAACCCCTTCCTATCTCTTTTACAATTCATGTCGTATTGCACCCCTAGGAGATGAAAGCGGATTTGCATCTAGCGCCAATAGACAATCTATTTTGCCTTAGCCGACAGACTTCGGTGTCGCTGATATACGCTATCAAGCCCTTTTCCCGTACTAAGCGCATCCGCTAACATTATGAAGGTCCCCAGGAGCTCACAGTTGTTGAGCCGGAGGTCTGGCAAGCGATAGGAGGACCAGGAACATCGTGCGCTAAAAGCCCGTGGTACGACCAGATTCACCCATATATGTCCTTGATATCACTTCGCACCAAAGAGGGGTACGCGCCGCGCCGAAAGCGGTGGGATGAGGCTCTCGGGATTACGTCGAATTGTGAGTCTTGGCGTACAGCAGCATCCTTCCACTAAGAGCAGGGGGGCTGATTGATATCTTTCCCAGACCTACCCGACAAGGAGTACCGCATCCACCACCATGCGACGCTTCTCCTTAGGAATATCCAGGCGTCGAACGGAAATCCTATAAACCTAACCCTCTGGCTCCAAAACTTTGGCTTCGAGGTCATAGGCGACCTAGCGTTCGGGCACAAGTTTTCGCTTCTCGACGACTTTGCTTCCATAAACCAGGAGCATCATACGCCCAATTCAATGGCGCAGGGCATCGCCATGCTACGCTATTTCACCCCCCTCCCTTGGCTGACGCACCTCTGTTGTCACTTGGCTCCCTACATCCCTTTAATTTCGCGGAAGTGGAATGACCTGTTGGGAATGGCGGTAAATATGTGTGATGCGCGGCTCGAGAAGGAGGGTGTCGGCAAAGGCGACGAGGATAGGCATCACGAGAGCCAGGTCGACGCTTTCTCCCGTTTCATCATCACGGCCCGTCGCGACAACGACAAAGACTCGCTGGACCGCCTCGCGCTGTACGGAGATGCGCTGCTCATCACCATTGCGGGAAGCCATACTACGGCAGTGACGCTAGCCATGATTTTCTACGAGCTTTCCCGCAACATGGATATGCAGGCACAGCTGCGGAGGGACATCGCTGACGCGGGGGCCATCAAGGCGGTTGAAAGCGACAGCGGTCTAAAGGAGCATTTCGACGTTGCGGCCCTGGAAAGGATACCGTTATTAACCGGATGCATTAACGAGGCTTTGAGGCTGTATCCTCCGGTCCTGACGGGCGGAATCAGGCAGACCACGGACAAGGCCATCAAGATCAAGGATACGTGGATTCCCCCGCAGACGACGATCGTTGCGCCGCGGTGGTCGATCGGGAGAAGTAAGCCACTTATTACCACCTACACCCATCCAGTCCATCGTACACTAACAGCGCCCGAAACAGTGGAATCCGCGTTCGCGGAGGCTGACAAATTCATCCCCGAGCGATGGACAACAAAGACGGATATGGTAAAGGACATCCGGGCCTTCAACGGCTTCAGTTCTGGTTCGTCTCGCGCAACTTGCCCCTAACCCCTTAGAGCGTCAACCTACTGACACAGACAACAAATAGGGAGGCATCTTTGTCCTGGCAAGCAGCTCGGACTGATGGAAATCCGTATGGTGGCTGCGATGATTATTTCCAACTTCGAGTTCACGTTCTCTCCGAAGGAGACGAATAAGAATCGCGTGATTGACGATATGATGGATGGGTTCACCGGGTCGCCTGGGAAGTTGAACTTGGTTTTCAAGCCCCTTACAGGATTACAACAGTCTTGACTAAGCTCTAAACATCCCGCGCATTATTTGGACTTACAGCTCCTCCGTAATATACAGGGTTTGATTTACCCATTGGAAAATATGAGTCCTGCATCAGAGTATCTCAGTAGGCTCTCAACATTAGAAAGACAGCTTCCACGCCGTGTAAATGAACAATATTTTGAACCTGAAATAAAGGGTATTGGCAAACAGATCTAGTTAGATCTTGCAAGGGTGGCCCACTGGCAATGTCAAGGGCCATAGTTAAAAGAGATATCGCCTCCTCCGGCCCCAACTCCTACGGCCACACATCTTTTAGTGATGATTAATCTTGGACCTCGCGCACCTCTATCACATCCTAAATGGCACGACAGGCATGGGGGTGAATTTCTCAATCCTCAAGCTAATTCAAGCGCACCCATCCCGCCATCTTGTGGCGTTGTTGGTCAGGTACATAAGCTAGTAGGTGGCTAGCTATAAACCTACACACACACACACACACATACACACACACACACACACGAAGGCCCAGATCATCCCTTCGTATCTCCCCCATATCTTAACGCCGGTCTTACCCCACGCCCCTAGCTCAGCCCCCGCGTGCACCCGCGTAGGTACCTATCTTACTGGCCTGCAGCCTTGCCCTCCGGCGGCGGCGCGTTCCACTGCTGCGCGATCGCCGCCCGCATGGCCGCGTAGTCGGGGGTCAAGAGGCGCAGGTCGAGGCGGCCGCGGAACACGGTGTCGGCGACGGAGCGCTGGGCGCGGCCCCAGGCGAGGAAGGCGTTGCCGCGGCCGTCGAAGGGGCGGTTGTCGAGGGACAGCTCGTCGACGCCGTCGGCGAGGCGCGCGAGGCCGCAGCCCGTCAGCGAGCACGCGCCCGTCTGGAACGGCACCGTGCTGTCCAGGTTCCTCCCCCCGCCGCCGCCGCCGGCGGTGTTCGTCGTCGTCGCCGTCGTCCCGGCGATGTGCATGGTGGCGGGCGTCGGCGTCCCCTCGGGCCGCATCACCAGCCACACCGGCTTGCGCCGCCGCCCGATGTCCACCACCACGTTGTACGCCGTGCCGTGCAGGTCGTACTTGGCGCGGCCGCGGCGGCGCAGGAACAGCTGGCCGAGGTCGTAGACGTAGCGCGGGGCCGCGTGGCGGCGCGACCAGGCCTCGAGCCCGGCGGCGCGGAGGTCGGGGCGGCGCGCGGGACGGGGGACGGAGCAGTGGTCGCCGAGGTAGGAGGCGGTCGGGCCGCCGCGCACGACGTAGTCGACGTCGAAGAGCGGGAAGCTGTTGCGGTCGCAGAAGAGCACGCACTCGCGCGGCGCGGAGGCGCTGCGGTGGTCGAGCGCGCTCAGCGCCCGCAGGTGCGCCGCGTCGGTGGCGTCGAGGCGGCGCAGCAGCTGCTCGAGCCCGCGCGCCGTCAGCGACGGCGGCGCGATGATGCTGCGGGCCCCGCTCTCCTTGCCGCTGCCCTCTTCCGCCACCAGCCCGAGGCCCGGCGTCGCGAGCGCGTCGTAGAAGGTGCGCGTCGATGTCGTGCCGCCGCGCTTGGTGGGTCTGGTGCTGCTGGTGGTGCTGCCGCCGCTGGTTGATTCATTCTCGCTTGGGGTTTCGGTTGAGTTTTTCGCGTCCGATGGATCTGGTTTGTAATCTCGAGTGTCGGATGGGGGAAGGAACGTGCGTGAGCTTGTTGGGCGGGTGTCCCTGGAGAGGGGATACTCTCTTGCCATTTTCTCTATTTCCCCAAGACGGCGGCTCAAGTCGTCAAGCTTGGCGTCACAGGCCTCGTCCTTCCCTTCCCGGCCCTTGGCCTCAAGCGCCGCAATGGACGTGACGTTCTGCTGCAGGCATAGCGACCACGTGGCGAGTTGGTCCTTCAAGTTCTCTGCTATGTTACGAATATCCTCTATGTCTCCCGCTTGCTTGATGATGATCTTCCGCATATTCTTGGCACGTTCGTGCTGCGCATCGCGGAAGGTCTGAATTGTTTGCTTCGCATTCGCTCTCTCGGTGTTCTCGTCGTCGCTGATGGCAATGACTTCTTTAGATTCAGGTTTCGCTGGCAAGATGTTAACCCCGTTCGGAGCGTCTTCGTGCAACTTTCTCTTCTTAACTTCGTCGAAATAAGGAATCGTAGGCTTCGCCCATTCGTCGAGCTTGCGCTTGTAGCTTTGGTCGGCCATTGTGAGATGCAGTATTTGCAGATGCGAGGGTTAGAAGAAAGAAAAGAGCGAAGGACAAGTGGAAGATGAGGATGTGATGAAGATGTGAGTTTGTGGAATAGTTGGTGGTATTGGAAGCTTGGGTGAATCAACAGTAAGTGCCAAGGTATTGAAGAGTAGGGTTTTGTAGGCTGCCCTTGGGGTACCCAGGAATTATAAGATGGCGGTAGAGGATGAGTTGGCCAGCGTCGTAGAAGGTTGGTGGTCACGAGTGAAAGTTGATGTACGATAAGTGAAAGAGGGTAGAGATAAGTGCATACCCTACTTAAGGGAGAAAATCTCACCATAGACTTCAGGATCTACCTGGGATACACGCTGGCGCTCCATGCCATCGACAGACCACTTCCCCGCATATTTACGATATCCAAGTATTCGAGGCATGACTCGGAAGGAAAGAGTTGCAGTACTAGGAGTAACTTATTCATGACTCCCAGGGGCTTTCCATTCTTCCACATTCCGCACCAGCTCGTCGAGCGCCTCCTCATCCAGCTTCCTGCCACGCTCATACTCACGAATGTGCCCATCCGCGACCATATTCCTTCGCTCGTCTCTCTCAATCCACGGCTCATCCACTTGGGTGGCATCGAACTCGACGTATTGCAACATTTGCTCTCGTCTCTGCTGCATTCCCACACTCTGCTGGAATATATCGATACGCGAGCTGGGGCTGGGCGATGGGCAGTCATAGTCGAGGAAAACTGCGTCCTGGAGAGGCTCTGGCCGCTCTGGATCTGTTCGTTGTGCTCCTGTTTCTTCAGATATTATCCCGTGCACGCCATCCCAGTTTCCGTGGCCCATTTTGAACCGCTCGAGACAATGCATGGTATCCCTCCATCGGGAGAGTATGTGGCGCCATCGAAGGTCGAAGGGGTAAGTCAAAAATTCAGTATGTTCGAGGGTCGCAGGGTTGGCTACAAGACAGAATCATTCGCGACAAACTCCTACCGACAACCTACGCGCTGCGATTTTGACTTACCATCAAAATTAAGGGGATATCCCGCGTTGGAAACATTTATATCTGTCCCGTCTGTCGTTGTACATACCGTGTGCCCCTTGTCTAAGGGGGTCATGAGACGTGCCTGCCATAGGACGGGACAGTCGTCTAGGTACAGCTCGCGCAGGCCACCTCGCCCGTTGTTGGAGCCGAGCGATGCTATCCAATCAACCTGCCATTCGTGGCTAAACACATACCTGCCCAGTGCGAGCACCCGCAGATTTGGGAATCCCGATGTAGGGCCACTGCCTGGGTTGACCATTCGGAAATCTAGGGGACTCAAAATCAGTGACTTCTACCTCAGTGATGACATTAGAAGTGATGTGCGTCATAAGGTCCATATTCGCATGGTTATGGCTGCGGAGCGAAGCATAAGGGAAAAACAGTATTCCCTGAAACTGAAACTGAAGATGAAGGGGAAAGTCAACACGATGGCTGCGGTGTGCACGTACCCACTCTTGGAGACCAACCCCAGTATTCATGGGCAAATAGAGATAAGACCCGGAGATTCCGGGCGATACAAGGGCAAAGCCAGGTGCTCGGTAGGTTCTCGTAAAGCTGAGTTTCCTTCTGGTAGGGCGATCTTTTCCTATCCACCATGGCAAGGAGCTTCAGTTCCCGGATGCTCTTGGAATCGAGAATGAGATCGAAGTCTTGTGAGGAAATGAGGCGGGGATCATTATACTCGGCGAGGTTAGCTACCGTCAGGGTCTTGAGCTGGATCGGCTTCCGGTTGATTTCGTCTTGGGGTATAGACTCGATCTCTCCTAGTACGTTGCCACCGAAGTGTAAATTGATGTCCCTCTGAAGCTCGTTTTGCCATATTGGATCCCAAGTCCCCGCCAGGCACTTGAACACGACGCCTAGTACGAAGTACGCATCATCATCATGACGAGATGGCTCTTCTATAGTATTGTGTAAACTGAAAAACTGGGAGAGTTCGACGTCGTTCTTCAATCTGAGGTTCACCATCTTCAGTCCTTTAAATAGACTTAGATGTGCTAAGGCAATAGAGAACCCTGATAAATCTCTCTGCCAATGTCGAACAATGGTTACCTCCTTAACCAGAGGCCGCAGCGTGTTGGATCTCGCAATGTGAATGAACTTTTCCACGTTGCCGAAGTCTTCCAAGCAGACATGGCGAAAGGAAACGTCAGTAGCGGCAGAGCCAACTGATCTGTTTACAAGACGAGCTTCCAGGACGGACTTCCGCGGGAGATAAGAGAATATCTCCACGAAGATCTCAGGTGAGAAGGGTACCATTGTCGTGACTAGGTGTAACGAAGCCGTCACCACAATGGTCTTGATTTGATATTAAAAGAAGGCGTTGAAGGGTAATACTTAGATTGATCGCTGACTAGTAAAAAGAGAGACTATCTAAGGGGGTCGGCAATAAGGGGTTCTTATAGATGAAGATATCCTCCTTTTGCAAGGGGTGATTGCCAAGCCACTAACAGTCCTTGGCAACGCCGGATTGCCAAGCCACTAAGGGGCCTTGGCAACGCAGACCACGTGACTGCTGGTTGCGGGGGTATTCAGGAATGGGTGGTTGGTTTGTAACACTAGGTAGAGACCTGTTGACCCGAGGAGAGTGGGTCAATCTTGAAAGGAACTTATCTAAGATGGGTAGAACAAGGTCAAGATAAGGCCGTTACCCTTTTCTCTATATCGCAAAAAGCCGAGATAATGAGCAGAGGAGAATATAGGCGAGACCTAATCGACTCCACGGTATTCAGATGATCACCTCCACGGAAAAATCGTCAACTTTGATGCTCTACCTGTGCCAGCAACACGCGTCGGGGGCTTGGCTCAGCTCTGATGGTCTGTGCACACAGTGCAGGGACATCCATATGACTCCCGAGGTCGCCTATCAGCTCTAGCTCCTTGAATGGTACCCAGAAAGCCCCGTAAAAGTTTCTGTTTACGTTTTCTAGGTATGTAGTCGGCACTGATCTTCGCCCCCAAAAAGCCTGGTGATATTTCAGCCAGTGGTGCTGATTGATCGGTGGTACATGTGGTCGAGGCGAAGGACACGCAGCATCTGATATAGACATTTCTAGGTACGGCTTTGCTAATACATAGTACCTAGGTCGAACCCCTGGTTCTTAGCATGGGAGAGGGGCTTGCTCAAGGAGGAGGTACACAGTTCCTAGATAAGTGCATGTATCGTTTATATACCTGTCGTATTGGCGGACGTCAGAATCCACGACAACTTATACGAGATACCTGGTTTACATCTATTTCAGAGACAGGAGTAGAACCACCTGGCACTCTCAGTAGACATGCTAAGAGAACCTAATGCCCTCCTAACGACTGATTCTCCTCACAAATTAGGGACGTGGTACCTATCCCTATATCACTTCCTGGGAATAAGCAATTTACGTTGAGTTACCAAAATTCTACCTGATATGAGTCCAGAAAGACTATTATATCATCGAAGCGAGTGCATCTGATGATTGGGAAGGAAACATTCGGAGCCAACACTGTGCCATCGCGAAGGAAACCCGTGCGATCCACCACCACCTAGCGCAGAGCCTCAAGGGACACACCGGTGAGTTCTAAAGGTTAGCCATGAATTCGAAACCCAAGCCAGCATGTTTTCAGAACCGTGGAGCAAACATACTCCCCCCACTTCAACCCTAGGGAATCATTGAATAATGCGATCCCGGCAGGGCGGTGCACCTAAACTCACACCCTCGTACGTTCGTAAGTTAACGTCCGAACGATAAATTCCTGGCCGTCTGATGGGATACCGGCGGGAAACCACCGGGTTAATTCCGGGCTCGCACTCGCGCTGACTTGCTCGTCGTTCTGGTTCCTGAACCACCTCTGCCCTCTCTCGTAGTCGTAAGTATCGGCACCCTTCCACCGGGTCGTCGACGCCGGCTTCCCGTTCCACCGCAGGCGGAAGCCGTCCTCGACGTCGAACGTCCACAGCCGGGCGCACTCGACGACGAAGTCGAGCTGGCGCTGCTTCGCGGGGAAGGTCTCGAGCACGAGGTCGAGCGTCTGCAGGTCGGGCCAGTGCTCGGCGAACTGCAGGCCCCAGGGGCCGAGGCGCTCGAAGCGGTCGAGCTCGAAGCGGGGCTCGCGGCCGGCCCGCCGCGCCTCGTAGCCCCGCCGCATGGCCGAGTGGCTGCGCGCGGCCAGCGTCGTGTCGACCATGGGCTCCAGCCGGAGCATCCGCCCGGGATCGGGCTCGGACTCCCCGGTCCCGGACGGCGGCGGCGGCGGCGGCGGCGTCTCCCACTCCCACCAGTCGGTGCGCCCCAGGCGGAGCGTCAGGTGCGTGATCTTCCGGCCGACGAAGATGTTCCGCAGGCGCGGCGGCAGCGCCCGGCTGGCAAGCTGGCGGGCCCCGCTGTTGCACGAGTTGGTCCCCGGCTTGACGAACGATGCGTAGCGCACGGGCGCGTGCAAGAAGCCTCGACATTCGTGGCCCAGGTGCCGGCCCTTCGTGCCGACGACGCGCGACGCCCGCTCCACGGCCCCTGCCGAAGAGATTTTAGCGGGCACGGAAAAGGAAACGAAGCCTACCTCGCTCTATCTCTGCACACGCGCGCTGGGTTAGACAAGTCATTGACACTTACCTCCCTCGAGCATGCACTGCTGCACGGTCAGCTCGACCGAGGAGACATTGGCCAGCTGCCAGGGCCACAGCAAGCCGCACGCGATCAGGTTCGCCGGCGTGCACAGGAGCGGCGGGAGGAGGCGCGGGACGTCGGCTTCGTCGCCGTCGAAGATCTTCAGCGCGTTGACGCGGAACGGCACGAGGAAGGCCTCGAGGTAGACGGCGCGGCACGTCCGCAGGAGCGCCACGGCCACGCGCAGCCGCGCCGCCTGTCCCGGCCGGGTGAAGTGCGCCGCTATCCCGTAGGCGCAGTCGCGGTCCTCGTAGCGCAGGAGGGCGAGGCGCCAGACCAGCTCGCGCAGCTCCGGCGGCAGCTTCGCGAAGAGGGGCGACGACAGCTGCGCGTCGATCGAGTCCGGACGCTCGGCCAGCTCAATCGCCAGTGGTATCTTCTCATTTATGTGGGCCCTTGGAGCGCTATGAGCCGAGGCGATGGGGGGCCCTCCGATCAATCTATACATCATCACGACCATGGGCGATTTCAAGCGATAACTACGTCGTCAATCTAGGTAACTAGAATATGTGTCCCGTTTAAATCTTTAGAGATGAAAAACACATAATTGTGAATGCGATGGAGAAAGAATAGCGAGCCGAAACAGCTGAGTGCGTGATGGAGGATGTGAGTCAAGTGGAATTCACCTAGGTATATCATAGGTACAAGCTGCATGGCTCGTCCAATAGATCCGGCCAAGTCGCTGTTTCGGTATGCATAGCACAGCCTCACTCAGCCGTAGGACTTTTCCACGTAGGCATCAGAACGAAACGAGATGAGCAACGCCCTCTGATGAACTGTCCAACCCCAGGACGCAGACTGGCAGAGTCACAGTGATCATCATCTACCCGTCTTGTCTCTCTTCCCCACATCATCACCATTGGATCAACCGCACAAAAGTGAAGGGTGCCTGGCAGCTGCCTGGGCTGGGCGGGCAGTGCCTGGCACATGACAACCTGCAGCGGTGGTCAAAGCGTCTTGTTCTGGCCTAAGCAGCTAGAAACCCCCGCTGCAGGTTACAGGTAACGCTACCGTTACCTACCTAGATATTTCTGGACACCTCTGGCACTTCATTCTGTAGTAGACGCTCGTTAAACATTAGATCTCTGAGCTGATATGCCTAAACATGGTCAGAGAAGAATGAGTTTCTTCTTGACAGGAGTTCAACAGGAACGGTCGTCAGCTACTAGGTAGGTAATCGTCATTTGTTGCCCTGATTTCGAGGGACACGCATCATACCTACAACACCACAGCAATTCAATAGAGCCCGGGAAGAGAATCACACTATAGAGCTATCTATATACTGGTACCCACTGAAGAGTGAGAAGAGAAATACTGCCTAGTAACTAATGGTTTCTTGTCGTAAGAAGCTGAGGCTCTGAGCAACTCGCCGGTCGAGTTAGAAAGGGTGAGAAAACAAAAAACATGCGTACGAGATTGTAGACCCGTGCGAAGCTGATTCACTGCTATGTGATTATATATTAACTCTGCAATAAAGTCCCAAGAGAAAGGCGTGTGCTCTATCATTCCAGTTGATGGAACCGCCAAGGGTCATTCGCCCTCTGAGCACGCGACCTTCTTACCCAGGCACTTGGCTTGTTTACATCACCCTTAGGCCTTTGGTAGCACACAGCTCTCTTACCTGGGTATCCCCCCACACGGTACCCAAACTCCTCCCGCTCTTTTATACAGTTTTCACCGCAATTTTCCCCGCTTTCTCCTTTAGCAGTGTAGGTAAGCGTCCCGACTTCCAGTGACAGAAACTCAAAAGGGGTCTGTTTACGAGCTGACTATCTTTTGTTGAGGAATATAAGCCGCCGTTTCTTATCAGAGCAATAGCGGAGTCGTATTCACAACACCATTTCCTTAGGTAAGCCCTAGCGAAAGACTTCGGAACGCCATGAGTAAAGTGTAGTCAACTAGATGATAAGAGATAAACAGCATCGGCGTGATTATTGGAGAATGTAGCTTAGGTGCTTGTTAGACGTACCATTACGCCCCCTGTCCATCCTACTAGGGATCACTGGTTAATCCCGCTTTTTCTGGCTTTCCATCGCCCTCGCTATGGTGTGTACCACGAGATTATGAGTTTGGAACTCGCTTTATACAATAGCTGTTCTGTCATAGGACCCACTCACACAGTTAAGTGACTGGCTGAAGGACTGGCATGTGACTGTTGGTTGGGCTTCAATACATAAGAAACTTTTGAACACGAGAATTCCAGACATCAACGCAGTTGGCGAATAGCGTCAACGCCGACATCGCTAACAGGCGTTTGGCAGATTACCCTATTAGGAAGGAGCGCCTATTATATAAGAGCTAGAAGCCCGCCGGTAGAAGCTAGGAGAGATCTAGTCGGCAAGGCAGATCCTAGATCAATATAGCTTCTTTTGAGTCCCTTACCCACTTTTGACATGTTCTTGGGCGTTGCTTTCGTCTCCTCCCTTTCCGTGCAGTAGTCCATATATATAATCTGTCCCATTTCTGTTCCGGTTCCGTCTCTGCTTCGGTGCAGCAGATGTCCTATGCACCACGGGCACGCGGTCATGTACTTCGGTATATACACTTCGCACGTGAACAGCATCATTACCACAAGTCTGTACGAGTTCAGTGAATCTTGCGTTGGCTAGGCAGCATAAGTCCAAACCACTGACGTGATGCGGCACGCATGGACGGCCCTAAATTCCTGTTAGGTCTCACGCATTGCTACTGATGTGCTGTGTAAGCCCTACGAGGCTGATAAAATCATGCTGAGTGGAATCAACCGATACGATGTCTTAGCAAGGTCGGTAAAGGTCCTATGTACTAACGTGATAGGTGCCAGTTCTAGACTTGGTGCAAGCGCTTGGTCTGGACTGTATTACCGACCGATAAGCCAGCTGACAGGGTTTCCACCGCAGAAAACTAAGGGGTAGATAGGTAACGAACCTTTCACAGAGTTGGCCACTAGGGAACCTAGGAATAGTCTTAGATTCTAATAATAGTTCACTTATCAAAGCCCATCTACCTATTTACCGATAACACCAAGTGTTGCCAGTCACCATCATTTATCGCATTTACGCCAGAACCCCAGAGGAAAGGGTTGAGTGTCAATATGAGACAAGATAAGGAGGAGTTTGGTAGCTTGTTAAGTGTAGGAACAGAAAGGGAAGGGCAAAGTTGCTCTTATAGTTATACAAGTGGCGACTCCTTGAGCGGCTCTACTTACCTCAACCCCTTAGTGCAAGTCAAGAATGAGATGTAGAAGCGGCCGTACGCCATTCTAAAGAGAATGGGGTTGAACTCACGCTAGACTGGACACCCTAATATAAGCCGTTGACTGTGTTAAATGGGTTGGCTAAACGACAACTTACTAAATGGTCGAAGTTTGAGAGGACCTTCGGGACCACAGCTAAGTGTATGTGAGAAATTAGAGATATTCCGTCACAAAGGAAGATGAATATCTTCCACATAGGTAGCAACGCCTCGGGTATTTATAAGCGGTAAGCCCACGCCCAATCAACGTAGCAAATCCCTTTCCCTTCGGAACCCCCCTTCGGGTTCAACCCACGAAAAAATGGATATAGTAAAGAGAGCGTTCCAAGACATCCGCGCGATATTCGACTCGTCCACCTGCCCCGTGGTGGCGGGACGGCGCCTGCACAAGGTGGCGTTCGTGTTCCTGCTGTTCGACGCCGCCTTCACCTTCGTCATGATCCTGGCCATCGCCGTCGTCTCGGCGGACCGGGAGACGGTGCCGCTGCACATCGTCCGCGGGTGGAGCATCGCGTACGCGGCGGTGTTCGTCGTTCTCACCGCCGTCTTCGCCGCCCTGTACGTCCGCATCCACTACAACGGGGCCGACGCGCTCCGCTCGTCCCCGGTCGAGTACGAGGACGACGCGGCGGCGACGGCGGACCTCGAGGCCCGCCGCCGCCTCGAGCAGTCGCCGTCGCCACCATCGGCGTCGGCTCCGGACCTCCACGGCGACGGCGACCTGGCCGGCGGCCGCTTCGCGTACCCGTCGACGCGGGGCCTCGCCCAGCCATCATCAACGCCAACGCCGTCGCCGTCGCCGTCGCCGCGCCAAGACGCGTACCGACCCCCGCCGGCGGGCGGCGGGTCGGCCCACGGTCCGGGTCCGGATCCGGGTCCGGGTCTACGCCCGAGCCCGGCGCGCCGCGCGGAGGTGATAGCGGGGCCGTTCACCGTCGCGGCGGGGCCCTCCGCCTCGACCCCGACCCCGTCGCCCCCGCCGCGCCTCGGCAGCCGGCTGTCCCGGATGAGCACCGAGGGCGGGGCCAACAACCCGCCCCTGCGCGGCAAGATCTCCTGGTCCGAATACACCACCGACGGGGAAGCGGCGCGCCACCGCGCCGGCGCATCGGCGGGCGGCGGCGGCGGCAGCAGCAGCGACGACGCCACCGATATCGCGGATAGCATCATGGGCCGACGCGGCGACAATGGCGGCGACGCTGGTGGTAGAGGCGGTAGTGACGCGGCGTCGTCGGCGGCAGCGGCGGCGGCGGCGGCGGAGAGAGGCGCGGAGAGGCGCGGCGACCCATCCCGATCGTCCCATTTCGTCAACGCGGGATTCGGGGCCCCAGAAGCGGGCAGGCAATCCCCGTCTGAGAACCCGCGGCGGCTCCGCCGCGTGCAGGCGTTCGATTCTGCCGCCGCCGCGCAGGGTGCGGGCCGCAAGGACGACGACGCGCCCGGTCGCCGTTAAAAGAAGCACCGCTAAGGAGAGACTGCCTGTTAGTAGAAGGGATGGACGACTTCCCGCACCACATACATCGAGCTAGGAAGTAGGCATACACACTCTCTTGCACACGCCAGCCTACCTGCACCGTGTACACACCTCACGAGAGCTTTAAGGTACTCGGCCAATATATCCACAAGATTCCGGCTATGCCGAGCCCCGAGGTGCCCGTACGAGTCCGTGATACCGCCGCTACTACCTAACTCAGGGCCGAGAGGGCGCTGTCTTAGTCACGGTCTGCTCTGCCTCCTTCACGGGTTTCATTTCATTTGGGTTGGGCCAGAGGATCGTGGTGATTCAAACACAAAACTTTGGTGTGTCCAGTATCGACGCAGTAGATACCCCAACACCCCATATTGTCAGATCCATGGATGGCATGCCGGCCGTTTCAATTTTCCATAATTGTTTTTGGGCAATAGCTGGTTTCAAACAAGAGAGGAAAAAGTTCGTGGGTCAGAATAATAGCCATTCACAAGTATAGAAGTTAATTTGATGATGAACTGAACCTCGGTAGATTTATTCCAATGGTAGACTGCCGGACCGTGAATCAATGTGGTGCAATCAAGTTGTATTTTGAAAGACAGAGGCGATCGGAGACGGCCGTCATTCCCGCAATAATAACTACTAGTAACCTGCAGTTGCTCCTGACTTAAGGTTCGTTCATATCTTCCCGCAACTACTGGGCATTTCTAGATATATCTCGTTCCCTCTTCCCAACCTGAAAATTACGCCATGTGTAAACTTCCCCCCTCGGAACATCGATCGTCGATAATAGCTCGTACGCGATCGCGGTCGCCAAAGCCACGGTCTTGGTTGTGTAGTCGTGGGAGGATAAGAGAGTCCTTGGTCGATATCCTCTCTAACCGAGCCTTGGGCTCTCCCACTGTAACTGTGGGGAACCTAGCAGGCTCGTGTCGGCTGCTCGACGATGGCTCCCGCCACTAGTGATGAAAGTGCTGACTGCGTGGCCGGTGGTCGGCGATCTCGAGAATCGGAAGCGCACGTCCGGGCAAGGAAGGGCCGGCGATACAACGACCGAAGCTCATTCAGCCGATTGGAAACACTTGGCGGCTACGCCATCGAAGTGGGTGGTTTCCCAGCATATGCCGTACTTCCAGTCTCCTAGCTTCTTGCCTTCGCATTTGTCGCCGTTGGGAGCGCCATCGAAGGCGGCCCATACAGCATCCGGAGCAAAGACAGACTTGGCGCCGTCTTTAACCGCGACCGCCTTCGGCGCATCCCTATCCCCCAGGTCGTTCTTGTTCGACTCGCAATCGGCTTGGCTGGCGTACTGCAAGAGCACGCCAGCTTGGGCAAGGGAGGCGCCGCTGACAAGCGTGAACAAGACAGTGGAGAAATGCATGGCGTGGTTGGTGTAAAGCGAGAGGCAGGAATGCTGATGGCAAACGGCGAGTTGTCGATGTGTGTCTTGGGACGTCGGTGCGTAGGCTGGATGAGCTGCGTCGATCGTAGATGTCGGTAGGCGTGCGCAACAAGCTTAAATAGGTAATTGTAGGCTTCCAGAGCCGCCCGTGCCGAGAAGCTCCATCCAGCGTTCGGTAGGTAGCTATCCACAACGCGTGTCCGTAGGGGATTTACGATCATTTCCACTCCTGTAGTAGTTAGTGGTAAGGCAACCGCCAAATAAGCATTGTGTAAGATCCTTCAACGGCTCCGTACATTTCCGGATACAGATTATGATCGGCGTGCTGCCCGGCTACCCAGATCTCTACACGACACCACGGCCACGCAGCAGCCTTATTCTGACAAGCACAATGGTCGGCAAACAGCTGAGGGTGTCCCTGTCTGCATAAGGCACGATACACGCGGTGACCAGATTCCGATTTTCGGTGGAGAACTCGCTATACATAGTTAAAGTTAAGGTTCCTGGCAGCCCCTGTAGGACCACACACTCTCCTGCCGATCACCGTCGAGTTTAAGCCGACTATGGACTAGATGTGTGGATCGAGCCAGGATAACAATGCTGCTGCCTACTAGAGACGTTGAGCATCAGATAGATCCTCGTCCCCTGCCCCTTCGCCCCCAAAAGGCGGCGGAGTGGCTAAAAATATCGCTCCACGCAGTCGGCAACATGCAGCAAGAACGTTGAATGCACGAGGAGAACGATTATGATGACGTCTGTCTGCTATGTACGCGTCGGATTTCCAGCGCTGCCAACTACCGTACCGTGTACGAGTCAATGCCGTGCATACCGATATCAGATGGATCTCTCCACCAACAAATAAGGGGATCGATGTACGCAATCGGCTAGCGATTTCCGATCCAAAGTAACTAGGTAGGTACCTAAGCCAAGCTACATCTCTACCATAAGTAGGTATGCCCGATATCCGTATCAACCCACGTTCATAGATAGAATGAATGAACTGAGGTGTTAATAAGTAGGTAGCTCTGTACGATGCAGGTGCAGTGATCTGCCAATTTTTCCTGGTGTCAGTATGAGCCTGGAATAGCTGCTTTAGAGTCCTGATATACTTGCCCCACCACAGTGTCTAACTTGTGGGAGCTCTAGGCAAGCATTCAGGTTTCAAGGGTAATGACTTATCACACCGGGTATGGCGACGATCACGTTACTCTGAAATATATGGCTGTGACTATGGATAGAGTAGGTAGAATAAGAAACTATAGAAGATAGTATGTTTCATTAATTGGGCTCAACTCATAAGTTGCAAGCTACCATAGAAAATGATTGAATCCGGTTAGGAACCTCGAACTCTACCATCGCTAAGCATATGAAGATACAACCTCGTTATCTTTATGCTATCCACGTTTGACGTTAAGATGTTGAAGTTTCACAGTCAACCAAGCCTTGTTTTACCCTTGACTAAACAATCATCCATCCGATATGATGTGGCCATAGATATCGGTATTTATTAGAGTGTTACAAACCAACCACCCATTTCTGAATACCCGCATCCGTACATCACGCGGTTTACGTCGCCTAGACTCGCTTAAGGCTTGGCGATTAAGCCTGTAAAAGGAGGATATTCAGATCTATAAGAACTTTATATCGCCGACCCCTTAGATAGTCTTTCTTTCAGCTAGTCAGCGATCAATCTAATTATTACCCTTCAACGCCTTCTTTTATATCAAATCAAGACCATTGTCGTGACGGCTTCGTTACATATAGCCATCGCCGTAGTTTCCGGTCTCAGACTCCGAGTTCCGCTACCATGCCCTTAATATTTGATCCGCCATTCGTGTCTGGGAGATATCAGCTTTCTGCTCTGGTTGCTAGAAGAAATATATATGAATGAAACTTCCCTGTAACCTATGCCTAGCTCGTGTAGGACTCCACTTGCTTGTCCAGTACCTCACTTGGACGTATGTGGGGCTGCTAGAGACTGCCCTGAGATTGCCTAGGGGAGGCTATGCCAAGGTCTCTCCGTTTGGGTCAGTAAAGGGATTGTAACACAGGTAGTATGCGGGTGTTGTGTAAACTCGGGGTCATATATATATTTCATATCGAAGAGCTCACATGGGGCATTTCTATAAAGCCTGAGCATAATCGTGCCACGCGGTAAGTAGGTAGATCGGCCCAGCGAGAACTGTACCTGATGTGGGGTAGGCAACACTGCAGTAGTGTTTGATTCTCAAGTTAAGGCAGGTGAAGAGGCCCTCAGTTTGAAAGCATTTCATTGTCACGTGCAACGTAGCCACCTCTTGAGCCCTGGAGCAGATTTCTTCCGAGATCTACGTTGGGCGGCTCCTTCAACGTGGAATAGCGGTGTAGGAATAGAATAACTAGATAAATCGTTTCTTTCAAGTCTATTTAGTTTCTCATTATCTCAAAATACGTAACATCATAACAGCGTTGACATGCTGTTTTTGATTTGAAGCTCAAGTCGTTTTGGTTACCGCTTTCCTTAACCTTTCCAAGACCCCTAACCAGTCTTTCTAGCACGCATAACCGTCCCCAGATGGATCTTGTCACCCTGAGATGGAGGAAACCTCGAATTGGATGAGATTACGAATTCGAAGCGTGCTTCATTGAAGTCGTCGTCCTTGGGTTTCATAGCTCAATCCTCTGAGAACAAGTAAAGCGGCTTTCATATGAAACCCGCATTGAGTCACCCAAAGGTGGTCCGAGTCCATAACTCCGAACAATTCGGACCCGGCGTCGAAGACTGTAATATCTCTCCAACTATCCGTCGACCAAACCTCATTCCCAGCCTTCTCCCATTATTAGTGGCCGACGCAAGCAAATGCTCAACACAAAGCCGCAGCCAACCCCTTTCCTCCCCCCATTCTCATAGTCGTGATGCTGAACGTAGGTAGGACGTCATAACACCGAATAATCAAGGAACGGCTTATCATTAGACGTAGGCCGTGCTCGTGCCCCCGTTCCGCTTGCGGAGCATGAAGGTCATGGCCAGGATGCCGACGCCGAAGACGAAGGCCAGGTACTGGAACACGTAGTCGGCCTGCACGCGCTGGCACCGGCCGGACACCTTGCCGTCGTCGACGCCCCCCGGGCAGATCGGCGTGCCGGCGACGTCCTCGCAGCCGCCGTTGAGCAGCTTGTTCTGGTACCGGTCCCACACGGCCCGCTTGTCGTCGTCGGTGCAGCTCGTCACCGGCTTCAGGGCGACGGTGAGCGCCTGCGGTCGTCGCGTGTCAGCCCCCACCCCCGTTGGATCCATCACTACGGAGAAACAGGGCATTCGTGGGTAGTGGTAATAGGCAGGAAGATCAACTTACGATGCCACCGGCGAGGTAGAGGGCCGATGCTACCGCGTCCCCTCCCATCACGACGACGTCCGGGATCTTGTCGAAAAATACCGCGGCCAGGCCGATCAGCGAGACGAGGATGCCGAACGCCCCACAGAAGCTTCCAAACGAGGTCTCGGACGGGGGCGCGTTGATGACCTGTTGCTTCGCCAGGGTGATGGAAAGGCCTAGGACGACAGCGCCGAACAGGAGCTGGTAGGTACGTGTAAGCAAGGCGGCCAAGAAGCGCAAAGGTCGGGGATGGCTTGTTGTTGCCTTACCAGGAAGCCCCGCAAGGCGAATGCTGCGATCTTCAGCATCGTGTATGAGCCGGCTGTTCCTTTCTTATTTCGCGAACGTCTTCAATGTCGTGTTGTTCGTCAGGAGGGTGTACCTGGCCTGTAGGCAGAAGACTTGGGTTGTGGTAGGCAGATACGTAGCACACGGCGAGGCACGGGAAGCTGAGGAAAGATTGGGAGGAAGATTGGATGCCAGCTCGGTATGTCCATGGTATCCATACCTATATACTACCTGGACAGGTACGACGGACCGGGGCCTTCGAGGCACGATTAGGCAGACTGAAGGACTAGGTACCTGGGTAGGTAGGTTACCGTATGGAGGTATCACAAGTCCTGGAGATCGCCATGGCACCGTCACCATCCATAGGGGTGGCAGGGAGGGGCAGGGCGGGGGCCTGGTGTGCGGCACAGCACAAGCTTCCTGCAACTAACACCTAATCCTTCGAGGTTTGCTGCCCTGCCGCACCTAAGGCTGTATGCCTCTCAGAGTATATCCCCGTCCAATGGATCGAGCCGAATTGCCGATGTTTTCTTGGCATGGCCGTTTGAAGCCTCGTACGGGCCAATCAGAGACTCGCATCTGGCCCTTTCACCGGGTCTACGCCGAGAACTGTATTTGTGACTCCATTCGTGAGTCTATCGAATACCTAACCTAACATAGCGTGAATGTATCCTGCTTACACCCATGTGTCTAAATCTGCTGTGAGAGACGTCGTAGGTAGGGAGGTAGTTACACAGCGCAAATGCATGTCCGAGAAGGCGATGCAAACATGAAGCCAGTCTGAAAACACCGGGCGCTGCCATTGCACCAGCCACCCCTCACTCAGACTTACTACCCAAACAGGCAATCGTTCCTCCTACGGATAGCTCCAGGCGAACTTCGCGACGAAGGATTCGACGGCTTGGAGGCACTGCAGATCTGGGTACTGGCATCCATAGATCCAGACCAGATGCCCAGGCAGTCGAAGCAGTCCTACCAAGGCCACCTCCCAGGGTAGTGCCTAAATATAGGACCTACACATTTAGCGCCGGCATGCTGTAGCTAGGTTCAGGGCAGGACTTTCGACTTCAAATGACTTTCGGGGCTGTGCAGCGGCAGAAGCGGTCGACGCCACGGCCGTACAGTTCGTGCTTCTCAAATGAGTAAGTAGCCGCCTACTAGGTATGTACGCCGATTGTGTAACACTTGCAGCCGTGAGTCAACCTTCAACCAGTTGATCGGAATGGAAGCTCTTCGAGATCGATGAAGGTAACCTAGGCGGTGTGGTTGGTTGCTAAATGGACGGATAACGCCACGGACAATTCTCCGGCGGTTATTATATCACACGACATGAGGTCAATGCACACCTAGGTAGATGTAGGATGAACTGCTTGCTTTACTTTGGATTGTATCTCTCTCTCTCTCTCTCTCTCTCTCTATCTATCCACCTACCACACCACTCTCGAGCGGCCGGGGTCCATCAGCCAGTGCATGAGACTGGCCTCGATAGACGCGATGCCTTGCGCGTACTTCCTCGCCTGCTCCTTGGGGAGGGCGTCCGTCGACGAGCGGCTCCAGACGGTGTCGTCGAGCTCCGACAGGACCATCGCGTACAGCAGCGAGACGTTGATCTGGCGGCGGTCGCCCTCGGACGTCGAACTCTCCGGGGACGCGACCGTGCGCGTCTCGAACTCGGGCCAGAGCAGGTCGGCGACGTCCGCCAGCGCGCTCTTCAGCCCGGAGGTGAGGTGGTCGTCCCGATGGCTGTCGTGCTCGGCCGGATCTATGGGCTTCCCGGCCGCACTCTTCGCCCGGCATGTCGTACACTCGTCGGACAGCGCATATCGGAACGCTTTCCGGATCTGCGTCCACCGGCACTCCTTGCAGTTCCTCGGGGCCCTGCCGCCTTCCGGCATCGTCAACTGGAAGGTTTCCCGTATGGGATCGTGGCCATTCACGGGGATTAAAGCAGGTGCTATGGCATGGGAGCAGTCTTGATACACCATCTTATAGTTGCAGGACGGACAGGTGAGGTCCCCGTTTGCGACGGCCTTTTCACTCATACACCTCTCGCCAAAAACATGCCCGCAGGGGAGGACAACGGTTCTCTCGAGACTGTGTTTGCTGAAGTTGATAAGCCGCTCTGGCTCGAGCTTGACGGACGTAGCGAGTGTCCGAGCGCTTCCTGAGATGTCTAGTCGACTCTCTCTGCATATTTCGCATTTTACATCGAGAACTACATCGTCTGACGCGCCCTGGATGTCGAGATACTGTTGTATGTCTGGGAGGTAGTTGCTAGTATGAATATGTGCCATGGCTGCAACCGTTGGCTTTTCTTTATTTTTCCAAATTTTAACCTTGAGGTTAGGCCGCGTGCGAGGGGATCAGAACGTTTTCATATGCTCCAGCTCCGCATACGGACACGCGCTTATGTATCCCGTTCACGGGCACAAACAGTTTGTGTTGAAGCCAACAAAGACGTCGTATGAATGACGCAAGTGGGCAAAGGGCCTATTGTAATACCATAAAGAACAACAACAATGCGAACAGCAACCAAACCACGTTGACTTTGCTCGGAAACAACAATGCAGTCACGAGACTCGAACCTTGGAAGTACTCAGGGCTTACCTCATTCAGCTTCAGAGATATCGGACGACTTGGTCGTCCAGTCATAGGTTCGTCGTCATTCGGTTAGACCACCTTGGTAATACGAGCTTTACCACGCAAGGCTCTCTAACCCATACAATGCTCATTTGTCTCAAGGAGCTTCGATCCACGTGCCAGCGACAGGGGTTTCATACCTTCGGATCTGCAACATGACTTTATATTGAAGAAAGGCACCTTTACTATTCTACTCCGACCCTTTTCACCCCCGTCCTCCGACCTCCCCACCACGAACCAACCATTCAAACCGAGGGGAACTTTTTAAAAGCCCTGCTTCTCGACCTGCGCCTCGGCATCGGCGATGGTCTGCTGGGCGTTGGGGTCGACGAAGCCGCAGCCGAGCTTGCCGTTCTGTTCGGAGGCGGCCTCGGCGGAGCAGACGCCAAGGCCCGACTGCTCGACCTCGGCGCAGCACGCCGACTGGCAGTCGGCGTCGTTGACGCAGCCGCCGGTGATGAACTGCTGGCCGTTGCCCTGGCCGACGTTCTTGGCACCGTCGGTACTGGGCTTCACCTGCGCGAAAGCCGTGGCGGCGACTAACAAGAGGCGGCAGCGTCAGTGGCGGGTTCCGTCAATCCCTACACGGCTGCAGTTCGGCATCCGGAATGACCTACAGAGGAAAAAAGCGGCGACGTTGATGCGGACCATGGTGGCGGTTTACGTAGAGAGTGAGCGGGTTTTACGGTTGGGTTGATTGTTTAGATTAGGTATATAGGATGGTTATGTTGGCTAAAGAACGAGCGACGCCAGGTCGTACCCTAAGGGTGTTTGAAGAGAATAGAAAGTGAAAGGTGAAGTGGGCTGTTGCAAATCGTGTAGTTGATATCCCTCCGTCCATCGATTCATCTGGAACACCCGCATCTATTTATCTGTCCCTCCCGCCGTACCGTCGCCAGCGCCTTCAGCATTCGTCTGAAGACGTTGGCCGATCGTTGCCGTTTCGGCGCCCAAACCACGGGCACATCAAACGCGACTCAGGTTCGTCGCAGGACCTCACGGACCCGAATAAGTCGAAACGACCTACCTTCCAGCAGCCGCCCTTTTTCTTGACCTCCCTGCCCCCTGTCGTCGCCGGCCGCAGCACCGCGCACGAGAAAGAAGATGGAGTTGGCTTGGCGCGCAGTCCTCCCGGAATAATGCCATCTGCGAGGCTTGGCGTGCGATCGACGCCCATCCCCAGACAGACAGCTTAAGCCGGTGCATAGTGGGATGGGATAGGTCAAAATGCGTGTCGTGCAGCTGCTCCTCCGCGCGCCACTGGACGCCGGTCGGGCGGCGCAGAGATCTGCGACAACACCCGCCATGGTTCAGCCCGCGGGGCATGTTTCATTCATGCTCGGCCCCTGTGTCAGCCAGAGAGGTCGACATTTTCAGCTGTCCTTGCTGTTCGCTTATGCTCCATAATCAGGTAGGTATTTAGGCGGCGTTTGCGTGTGACGGACTGCGACACGGCAATTGCTTGATTTTTATTCTCAGGTATTTTATTGAGGTGCTTTCTATCACGTTGTGGTTGGCAGGAGCCACTGATCCCTGAAGGGATCCACCACTAGGGACGGTGATACGATAACCCGACTGGTTTATATAGGTGATAGATCTCCTCACTAGGAGGAGAGATCTCTTAGATACACACACTCAATTTACTCTCCTTGCAAGTGACCACTAGGGTGCTCAGTCAAGCTTCACCTAAACTCGATACTTTCCCAGTGCACTGCAGTCTTGACGCCTACCTATGCTTGGTGCTGCATAGGTTCCTAGTTCAGGACATAAGCTGCTAGTGAGCTGAAACGACGTTTTGTTGAGTACGGATCGAGACAGTTATGCTCTCGCAGGTAACTCCGTCGCGCTTAGGCGCGTTTACAGGCGCTAATCTAGGCAAAATAGGGCGTAATTTCCGGCCTGCGATCGGATAATAAGCCGAACTTCGATACCAGCCTCAAGCGTAACGTCTATCACACCACCATGGTGGTACGATACCACTCCGTGAGATGGGCCAGTTCATGCTAGCAGCTACATACAAGTAACCTAGTTACCTAATTAACTGTACATATGCGTACTGGTTCATCGTGGCTCCAGCCATGCCGGCGAACGAAGAATACCAACGAGTATGGACGTTCGTCACTAGATATATGCTGGTTATATATATATATATATCCAAAGAATTCAGGTTCATCATATCGTTAAGCTTCTTCGTTACGTAGTGTCCCACTACCTGCTAGTATGTCCAAGGGATTGAGATGAGGTCAACCGCGATTTTCCTTCTTATATCCTTGCTCGCCCGAGATAAAACTGTCTTCCACATCACCCGTCTTATCATTGGCGCCCTCGGTTAAGATGACCGCATCCACGAGGAATAAAATCCGGATCCATTGTCCGCGACGGCTCAACATCCCCCCATCACGGGTCCGAGCCCCCCTCCTACGTCCTGCAAAGAACAAATCCCACTGCGCCGAGCCTCAAAGTCGGCCACCAGCAGGCATTGCGCGAGCTCCGGGTCCTTCGGTCCCCGCCCGGTCCACGGCGCACCCAGGTGGTCGTGCCTCGCGCACTCACCAGCGGACACCTCCGGGGCCGGGTACGCCGGCGCTTGCTGGGACGGGAAGCCCATGCATTCTCGGAATTCACCAGGGGCCTGGTCCCCCGGAGACGCTGGTATGAGCGGGATAGCTCATGAGCGACATCGTACGTAGACTGCGTCGCCAAGACCTACACAGGTAAAAAATCAGGATCGGGATTGTCGTGCCACCGTAGCATCCGCTGGCTGGAGCAGGTTTTTTCCGTCCTAAAAGTCTAGCCTAGATCAGGGTAGGTAGATGTGGGCAGCGCGGTGCTTCCGTACCCCGTGAGCTCGGTTCGTTCCTACTTACTAACGAAGGGGGCCAGTTAAGCAGCACTAGCCAGCCCCCTATATATGACCTGACGGATGGCAAAACAATCTTTTATACAAAGTAAATAGAAACGACTCATTCCCGGAGACTTGCCTTCTTTTCCATACCTACGTTGGCACGGCCACTCTCCAGAATTCTTCGGAAAGCAGCGCCGGCAACCGGATTATAGGGACATGACAATTTTCATAGGACGATATCCAGAGATACTCTTCAGGAATGTTAGCTAGAGCCAAGAATATGCAGAATCATATGTCTTAACTCAGTTAAATTGTTGAGACAGGACATCCTCTACTTCTGGATATCTCTCTACACACCCCCCATCACCCGATATGGGGTGCTTCGGGGATGGCTACTTCGCTCATCTCACTTGTTCCATGAGGCAAACCGATCTCGTTGCTCGTTTCCATGAGCGAAAGGGTGGAGGCAGGGTCAAGACTGAACACGAAAATTAATGTGAGATGCCCGCTTTTGCAAAGCGAAGCGTGTCCAAGCCATGTCGTAGTTGGTGCTTACTCGCCGTAGTGTTTGCTTGAGTCAGCGCGTTCCACTCTTCGGCTGTGGAAATTATTTTAGACACTTATATCCGTTCAGATTTACGTGGGCCTCATTGGCACGTACTTTTCCCCCGTTACTATTGTCCGTTAAGTATCTGAAGTTGTTCAAACTGTTTGTTAGAAGTGGCCAAACGGTAACTGCGGTAAATCTTGGAGTCTTCGTAGAGGGTTCATACCTAGAAGTTGCGGCACATTTTCTATTTCTCAACAAGCCTCGATACTTGGGCGCATGGGATGCTACGTCTTTTAGTTCCTCGTACCTCCGTTGTCCGGGTCTTCCATCCCCGCATCTTTGCCTAAGTCCGGACTCCGAAACGCGGCGGCTTGTTACAAATCACGGATCACCCCACCAAACCTGGACTCTGCGGGGTCCCTGTTCGCGCCACCGACATAGACGCAGAGGGCTTAGTCAGAACTGTAGTTGGCACGAAATTATATATCACTATGGTTTGGGACACCTTTTGAGATATATACTTAGTGAAGTCAAGTCAGGTAATCTCAGTAGACTCTTTGCTTCGTAGGTTTATTTATTTAGGTGTTAGAAGTCACTGATAATTTCCCTTGCGATCACGAGAAATAATAAGGCGGCCTCTACGTTAGGACAAGCGAACAAAGATGGATACGTCCGGGCTATTTCGGGTCGATGGCATGGTAGCCGTAGTGACCGGCGGCGGAAGCGGCAAGTTTAGTTCTGGATACGATCACCTCCCCCGACTAACCTAGGGCAGGTATTGGATTGGTGATGGCCAAGGCATTAGCCGGGGCCGGAGCCAAGAAAGTGTACATACTCGGGCGGAGAAAGGACAAGCTCGAGGCGGCGGCGGCGACGCACCCGAGCATGGTTCCCGTGGAGTGCGACGTGACGTCCAAGGAGTCGCTGCAGTCGGCCGTCGACGCGGTGACCAGGGACGTCGGCTACGTCAACCTGGTGATCGCCAACTCGGGCATCAGCGGGCCCGAGGAGCGGTTCAACCCGGCGCTGTCGGTGGCGGAGACGCGCAAGCTGTTCTTCGAGGACCTGGCCATGGACGAGTTCACGCGGACGCTGCACGTCAACGTCACGGGCGCCTACTTCACCATGACGGCCTTCCTCGAGCTGCTCGACGCCGGCAACAAGCAGGCGCTGCGGGGCGAAGGCGGCGGCGCCGGGTTCGGGGCCCCGCTCGACGGGAAGGACGTCCCCTCGGTCCAGAGCCAGGTCGTCTTCACCAGCAGCGTCTCGGCCTACAGCCGGTTCCGGGTCTCGGCGCCGCCGTACGCGGCGAGCAAGGCCGCCATCGCCCACCTCGCCAAGCACGCGAGCACGAACCTCGCGCCCTACGAGATCAGGGTCAACGCGCTGGCTCCCGGAAGTAAGTTTCTTTTCTGATTTATCAACGCTCCATGACACCCTTTTTGCGGTCCCGCAATATCTGATACAGAGGTGTCCGTCTGACTGTCTGTCTGTCTAGTATTCCCGTCCGAGATGACCACGGAATTGATCGGGTCGCGCGACCCTTCGAAGGAGGCCTTCGACGACATCCGGTACATCCCGGCCAGGCGGTTCGGCACGGACGAGGAGATGGCGGGCACGTTGCTTTATCTCGCGAGCAGGGCGGGGGCTTTCTGCAATGGGATCATTCTGGTGCCGGACGGCGGCAAGCTATCTATCATGCCTTCCGAGTACTGACCGCTAATAAGACTATGTGCGGTCTGTCTGTCTGTCTGTATGTATCACTACCTACGCATATAGGCAGCTGAAAGTGGTATAGTTGGAGGAATGGGGGAGGGCGAGGGCGGGGTCTAGACCCCCCCCCCCCCCCCATCCCCCGCTCGTAGCCGCGCCGGAAAGGTAGAGAGTACGACTACCTAGTACAACACTACTATAAAACCTGTATACGCCTCCACGTAGTCCAGAATTCCCTGCCGTGTAAGGGACCCTGAAAGAAGAACACCGAAATATGACAAAGAAAGGGACCCCTGGTGCGTAATCGAGCGCGGATTATTATAGCTACACACAATCTAGACCCTTGGGATACAGACCGTCCCACCGACGGCCAACCTGTCGCAATCCAGGCCCTGGTTCTCCCGCAGCAGGGCGTCGAGCGCGAGGCCCCTGCCCTCGGCAATGGCCCAGCACGTGTCGCCCGGCCTGACCTCGTACGGCGTGGCCCGGTCGCTGCAGGTCAGCGGGTCGGGGAGCTTGGAGGAGGAGGAGGAGCCGCTGATGAACCAGAAGACCACGAGCAGGAACAGGCCGACGAGCAGGAACCAGTTGAGCAGGGGCATCATCTCGCGGCGCCACGACGGCGCGTTGGAGCCCGGCTGCGATTCGTAATCGTCGTCCCCGTACGGCGGCGGGCTGCTGCTGCTACCGCCGCCGCCGCCGCCACCGACGCGGTGGAGCTGCCCGTATTGGTTTCCCGGCGCGCTCTCCCAGAGGCTGCCGTCGGCGTCGCGGAACGTGTAGGTCTGGCTGTCGGCGTCGTAGCCGACGCGTTGCATGCCCTCGGGCAGGCGCTCCTCGTCGGTGTCGTATTGTGACCAGCGACCCATGATGGAACGGGACTCGGATAGCGCGCGGGGATGCGAGATATAGAGCTGCGTGCGTGTTTTTGTATGGGAATCAAGCAAATACTAGGTAACTGGGGTTTTATCCGCAAGTGCGATTGATGGTAGATGGCGTGAGAAAGTCGGGCGTGTTGGTGCTAGCTACCTACTTACCTACAGATGACATATGAGGTGTATGGACGCGGAAGAGGCGGGTCTGCTGACTGTACCGCCACTGAACAGGGCCCAAGTGTTTCATTGAGCCGCCCATCATCATGCGACGGCCCCTGAATGCGCCAGCCACACTCGGCACTCACTGCCTTCAAGCCACAACGCCGGACTTATTCAACTGTGGCTATGGGGGTTTCAGGAGTTGATCAACCAAACATCTTCTCACTCACACTGCCCACTGACGGCAGGTCGGTCTCGATGATGTGATTTTATATCAATCAAAACATGCTTGAACCACGAAGAAAAGTCTACTTTGGGACTAGCCTGAGAGTTGCTCCTGGGCCGCGATAATAAGATCTACCTAACTAGTCGGAACAAGTACTTCGTAAACGTCCTGTGGACTTGGGCCTGTTTTTGCAACTCGAATGATGTGTCCGAGTTTGCCATATTATGAGCGCGCGAACCGTGTCTAGCCAAACATGTCCAGCACTACATCAACTACGGTACTTCCTTCTAGCTGGTTGCTTCTTGGTTTGCCCCACGGTAGAGATCCCTCTTCGCATTGGCTACCAGAGGTCTCTATATTCAACCTCCATTCCTACCCCCGCGCATTGATCAGAGGATGCAATCAGTCTTCTTTGTCCGTCCCAGGAACGCTCTCATGCAATCCTCCTCGTCAGGTCTTCCTTCCCCGCCCTCTTGCTTGCCGACCTTCTCGTTGAGGATCTCGAGGAAGAGAAATGCGAAAACGAACACCGCGAGGACGCAAAGTAGTATGAAGGAGTCTACATGGCTGAACAACTGGCGCAACTAGCAACGGTCAGCGCTTCAATTTTTTTTTACCAAAGAAACATTGCCGCCCCCGTCTCCCGGGGGTAGAATCGAAATACTGACTCGACTGTAGGTTCCCGCGATGTGATCGCACAGGTACATGGTCGGGAGAATTTGCTCATTGACGCCCATTGTATTTCTCGTTGTAAGAAGAAAATGATGGTGGACGTCTGAAAATGTCTTTGAATGCAAATTAATTGTACTGCCAGTCCCCGAACTATCATGTCCGTCAGAGACAAAGAACCGTGAGCAATCAAGCTGGCGTTCGAGGCGCTGCCAAAAGCGGAATACTCCGTTACCCATTCAAATGGATATCGGTTTTCTGGAATAAAGGCAACGTTAGCTGTGTCTATCTCTATGTCGCGTAACTCGTGTGCGGACCCATGAATGTGGATGATGCATTTGAAGAGACTACATCGACATGAAACAACCAAGATTTCGAATGAGGGGGCGAAGCTTTTTGAAATACCGGCAGCAATACTATCAAACTACTTTAAGCTAGGCTAACATGTACATTAGCAAAGCTGATAAGCCAGTCAGTGAGATGCCTGCTCCAACTCAAACTCAGGAGGATAAGTGATTAGAGCCCGTCGTGATAACGATGACTAGTGCCAAGCAATATATAATGGTAGCCCGTGAGTGACAAGAANAAAAAAAAAAAAAAAAAACCATCAACAGGTAACGGCCTTCATCGACGGGTTCCGTCTCCGCGCGCTCCGCCTGACACCCTCGGCGTCGCTTTCCGGGCCACCGGCGAGGCCGGTCTCGAGGGCGGGAGGGACGGGGCACTTCCTGGGGCGTCCGCGCCCTCTCTTGCCCGGCGTCAGGGCACCGGCACCGGGGGTTGTGGCGGAGGTAGATGCGGCTGCAGAAGCCGAAGCCGAAGCCGAAGCAGAAGCAGAAGCGGCGGCGAAGGGCACCTTGCGGCCGCGGATCTTGGCCTCGTCCTCGGCGGTGAGGAAGCGGTGGACGGTGCGGTGGTCGAGGACGCGCTCCTCGCGGTCGCGGCTGCCCTCGCGCGCCGTCTTGGGCCACTGGTACCCGTACAGCTTGGAGTGGCGCTCGCAGCGCGGGCACGCGCTGCGCGTGTAGTACGCGTTCTGCTGCACGAACGGCTCGCCGCACACCGTGCAGTGGATCCACGCCGTGTTCGGCTCCGACAGCAGCACCGGCGTCAGCGCGTAGTCCCCCGGCGCGCGCATCCGGGCCCCTGGCGTCACTGCTGCTAGCTCCTCGGCTTCCTGCGCGGTGGTGGTGACGATCGGTGCGGCTTCGCTCTTTCGCGGCCTGCCCCTGGCGCGGCCGCGGGCTGGGGTCGGCTGCTCGATCACTGCGCAAGTTTCTTCTGTCACGGTCGTGGTGGTAACCACTACTTGTGTCGAGCTGGAAGCGAGAGAGTCAGGTGGGGGCGCGAGCGAGTCTGTGTGTGATATTTCACTGGCGTCTCCAATGGCGGGACAAGTGGTCATGTCAACCTGGTCGGCTCGAGCCACGTGCTCGATCGTCGGCAGTGGGGCTGCTGATATCGGGTCCTGGGCGTCGGGTACTGATGGGGTGAACGCAACGTCCAAGAGCGAGGATGTGTCGGGTTCCTCCTGCTTTAGCGGCGATGCCTGTGGTTTTACGGGCGTTAATCTCGGCGATTGTAGGAGAGGCTCCTTGATATCTTCTTCCGGTGTTGTGACGTCCGTCATGACCATTTCGGTGCTTTCCAGGTCCGATTGCGAATGTTCGCTACACGTAGTGCAATCGCCGTCGCTGCTCCGGCTGGATAGGCTCTGCGGAATGCGTACGGGCCCAACTTCGTACTGAAGCGTCTTCTGTCTCTTGGCTGGAGTAACCGGCGGGGACTGTAGCGATTCGAATTCGCGCTTCCGTTTCTGGCGCAGCAGACTTTGAGGGGCGGGAGAGCCAGCTGCAGAAGTTTGTTCCGAGTTCACTTTCAGCGTCTTGGATAGCGACTTAGGGATTCTGGGCCGCATGTCGGGGGCAACCGAGGGCGTCCGGGATGCGGATGCGCAGCTGTCGTCTCGTCTTCTGCGACGCAGCGAGTATCCCTCGGCGACTGCTTCCTCAATACTCCTCTTGACAACAGCAGCACCGCCGGGCTGTGCCCAGCCGTTTACCACATTCTCCTCGCAGCTCTTGCACAGACACTCGCAGTTCTCCTCGCCAAAGTAGTTCTCTGCGTACGTGACAGTGATCTCCTCGCCGACCTCGATGTTCTTCGCAGCAATGATCTCGATGCCGGCCTGGCCCGTGGTCATCAGGCGCGCGTTGGCGTCGCAGTCGTGGTTGGCGAATCGCGCAGGCCCCATGAACAGGCTGGCGCATTTGTTTCGCGAGCTGACCACGATGCTGAAGTCCTTCTTCCGGCTGGAAAGTTCCTTCTCCTCCTTCTCCGTGATCAGAACCTGGATGCCGGTAAGGTACTTGATGGACTGTCCCTTTTTAATAAACCTGCGCGCGGTCACAGCGGCTTCGTGGGTGACGATCGTGTAGCGGTTCGTGGAGCTGACTTCGAAAGGGCAGTCGGGAAGATATATCTGCATGTAGCGGCGGAGGTGAGCACGGAAGTCGTCCTTTTCCTTCGTAGTTCTGAGCGCATCGTGGAATTTGCGCAGACCGTCTGTCGCAAGGAACTTCGACTCGGCAGTTTGGAGATCCGGGCTAACGATCAGGTGTGATTGGATAATCTTGGTGATCTCCTCCTCTTTCACCCCCCGTGAAGCGTGATAGGAAGGCCGGTTCTTGGGTATCGTGGTCCAGTAAAACGTCTAAGTCTCAGTCAGCTCGTCGTCGCGGCGCTAGGTCGCCCAACTCGAGAACAGCGCCGCTTACATGATCAACTAGCGCATCGGTCAGGATGTCATCGTAAGATGACAATTGCGCCAGAGTGATAGGCTGTTTCCTGATAGCCGTGGACGGGGTGGGAGGCATTGTTCCAACGATGGATGCGCATGTACGGGATAGTAGCCGCAGCGAATATGCTCCAAGGAAAGGAAGAAGGAAAGAAAAGAGAAAAAAAGTGAATGAAGTGAGACCGCGGATAAGGTTGGCGCTTGAAGGAGCGGGCAGGGTATCATTCACAGGATGGGCCCCTAGCCACCCACACAACTTGGTGTGCGTATGTGAGATGCCGGTGAGATGCCAGCGAGGCGTTGGTGATACCTGGCCACAATGGATGCGAAAACGTGGACAGCTGAAATCTGAGTTGGAGGAGGCGTAGCTGATATTGGAAAAGAAGAAAAAAAAAAGGATTTGACGTCGACGTTGTCTAATCAATGGCTGTCGGAACTCGTGATCATAAGGGGTTCACATGAAAAAGGGACTTTGTACGAGATATCGGATATCGTCATGCGAAGGTCGAGACGGACAGGCCAAAGGGGTCAATAATAAAGAAAAAAGGACAATGAATGGATAAGTGGCCTCTGGTCACAGCGATTCCCACGGACACGCTGTAGGGATAGGTAGTAGTCACAGCACAGGGGCCAACAGGATGATGCTGAGGGAAGAAAGAAAAATCAATTTCCAACGTCTACTTTGTGAGTTTGAGGCTAGGTAGAGTATGCAAGACCAGGAGACCAGGATACCAGGATAGGATGTCCAACCTCCGTCCGTCAGGGAGTGATGAGCGAGCGAGAGGGAGAGATGGACTGGGCTGGCGGACTGGACTGGCGCATTTACGGCGGAGCGCAAAAGGCGGGAAAAAGAGGGTGGCCGGTCAACCGGGCGGCCTTCAACGTGCGGTGATGCAATCAATCAATTTTAGAACCCGCTTGCGTCCGAACCCCTGCAGCAAGGCCCGCAAGCCCCGTGTGAAGTGGAAGGGCAGGGAGGCAGGCAGGGGAGGCAATGAGGGCGACCTGAATCAGTCGAGCCACTTGGGCCCAAGCCACAGCACGATGCGTTATTACATACATAATGTACAACGTACATTCGGCAACGGATTTGGAGCTGGAGAGTTGGGATGCGTTCAAGATGGGCATTGTTATGTAGCTGGCTCGTCTACTAGATATAGATGTGGCTGAGGGGCTGTGAAAGCACGGCACATTGGCCAGTGAAGTCCACTGATTCAAAGCCCGGTTTATTGGGGGCCAGGGGGCTAAAGGCCCAGGGCCAGGGGGTACCTAGATGGGATCCCACTGGGGCTGGAACCAATCAGTGAGCATCTTGGCACGTCAGCCTTGAGACCTCGACCCTCCCCTCCAATCCATCCATCCATCCATCCACCCAGAGCCAAATTTTCGAGGTCTCGATACCAAGCAGGTAGGTAGCCTTGAAGCTGCCAGCATCCAACGTCCCAGCATCAATCGCCGCCGCCGTATCGCATAGTATCAGTCGGGTCGGGGCCCTACACTGGGGTCAGGTTTTTGCCCAAGATGATTCAGCTCAAGGTAAGCACGGCGATGTTGTTGCATTTGGTGAAGGGGTCAGGCGAGAAGAGAAGAGAAGAGAAGAGAAGAGAGACAAAGGGAAAAAAAAAGAGAGAGAGAGAGAGAAGAGGATAGAGTTGACTGGTAGAAATAGTCGATGCTGAATTGCATCGACAACTCCGGCGCCGCCCTCGTCGAGTGCGCGCTCGTAGTCGGCCAGAAGCGACATGCGTCCATCGGTACGTCCAGCGTCCCCTTCCAACTATCAACCTACCCCGAGATCATCGCCTCGAGTTCCCTTTCCGTCCCCCCCCCCCCCCCCCCCCCCCCCCCCAGCTCGAACATGGTAGTAACA
>JWIU01000092.1:748563-763023 GCA_000966885.1 Xylaria sp. JS573
AAAAAAAAAAAAAAAAAAGCGCTAAGCTAATGGCCCACGCCTGCCTGTCTCAGCTTGATAGCAGCGACGCCATAGCCTCCGCGACCCCCGGGATCGCCGTCAGTGCCACCGTCATGGCTCCGAACACCGTCATGGACAGCGCCGAGTACGCCGTCGCCCTCGAGTCGCGCTCGATCAGGTGCGAGGTGCCCATGGCCGCCGCGTTGATGCCCACCGTCACGCCCGCCGCCACGACCGCGCCATCGCTGCCGAACAGTCGCTCCCCACCGCGTTCGGTGGCCAGAGCCCCTGTTTTTTCCGAGTCGCTGCCGCTGCCGTCTTCTGCCTTCTGCTGCTGCTGGCCGCCGCCGCACGCCTTCCGGTCGTCGATCCTCAGGACCGAGAAGAGCCAGTCCCCCGTCATCTGAAACAGGATGCCGTTGAAGATGACAAAGGCGCTCATGAGCGCGGTGCTGCCGCCGAGGTTCTCGATTGCGGGCACGCCGAGCGCGATGGTGACCGAGCGGGCCGCGAAGGCGATCGCCTCCTCTGCTGGCAGGCCCAGCGCGTGGGCTATCATGACGTTCAGGAAGACGTTGATGGCGGCGAGTATCGTGCATGTAGAGAATACCGTGTTGAAGCTTGCCCACAGTTCCTGGCGGTACTCGAACATCTTGAATGCTAGGCAGACGATTCCGGCGTCGAGAACCGGGCCAGCAAGGTCGCCCGCGCCGACGTGGGCCGCGAGGTTGTGATCTTGAGCGAAGCTGATAACGCTCTGGGCCATTGTGTTGTGTCTGCGGAATTCTGAGATAACAGCGTCGATCGTCCGTCCGGTGTAGGCTGTTTTGATCCAGAGGTAGGCCGTGCCGAGCGCCCAGGTAACCATGACCGGGTTCGCGAAGATGATCAGAAAAGATCTGAGTCTCGGAAACTGTAAAAGCCCGGAAGAGCTCTTCAAAGACCTCTGGAACTGGACAGCCAGGACCCAGAGCAGAACGAAGCAGAGAGCTTCAAGAGGAGTCGCGTAGCCAGCCGTGAGGTAAATCGGGAGGCCAACTACAGCAAGTAAAAAGATACATATCCATATAGGAGCTGTGCGAACAAAGTATTCGACGTATTGCGATGATGAACCTTTCGGAACAGACTCAATCGATGTCACGGACCCATTTTTTGCAAGCGTCTCGTTGAGTCGGGCCAGGTGCGATAACCGCTTGGGGGATCGGCCTGTGGATGGAGCCGGCCAGGCGGTGGAGGGGCTTGGCCATGTCTTATTGTTATTCTCCAGATCAGAGGATTTTATTCGGGATCCTCGAATTACGCTCTCGAGCTTGAAGCTACCTGATGCGAACAAGAAGGCCACGATATTGCTGATGAGCGTCGTGATTACTAGGTGCACATTAGTCGAGTATTCAGTTTACCCGCGGTCTCATCTGTGACGTACCGAAGGCTCCAGCGATCCTAGGTACGTCTAGGGCGTTTGTGATATGATCTCGGTTGAGCATCACGAACGATGCTACAAAACCGAAGGACATGTGGCGGCCGAGGAAGTCGGTTGGCCCCCGTAAGTGTGTGATATAGAATCGTGCAACGCCTCCATGGATGCAGTTGGCAATGATCATCAGGGCAGAACAGAGTAGCATGATAAGAATCGAGGCTGGGAGGCTGATAGAGCGGAGATCAAGGGCGATCTGCGCGGGAACCACGAGGAGCTGGGTCAACACGATAAATATAAGACCAATCCCGGCATCAGTGTATCGTTTAGTCGTTGCTGGTGTCCGAAGACTCCTACACAGCTGTTGGGTAAGGGCTGTCATCTTCATCCTTGTTTGTTCAGCGATGTGGCACAAAGACATATCGGGACGGAAAGACATGCAGAGGGAAGATGAGATATGGGAAATTGCTGTCTTGAAGCAATAAAGGGATTGATGGATACAACCATGGCTCGGGGGGGATGGAGAGATATAACAGAAGCTATATAGACCGTTTGCTGAAAGGACCAATGTAACTCAGGAAACAGTTACCAAGTTCGTCAAGATGGGATACGACCCAGATCTGGGTCCCCAGAATATCCATGGACGAACACATGGCCAGCCCGTGATTGCACAAGCCCCTGAGAAGCGTTCTGGAGAGATGGGCGAATCAAGGTCGACTATAGCTACGCCGGGACGATGAAGATGCGGTTCCATAGCGTCTCACATATCTGGCCAGGAAGGCGGGCAACCGGGCGGGCCCTGATAGCGTGCCATAAGAAAGGAGAATGGGGGACAACCTGAGGAACACAAACAGAAAATTAGACGCAGAACACAGCAGCGCTGCCCCATCTTACCTCTGCATATGTTACCATCAAGCATAGGAGACCGGTACTTTCGGCCGCTGTCACTTTTTCTTTTGACATGGTGACGGGAAATAGGGCGGGAGCGGGACGGCACAGACACATGGGGCAGTAATGCAAACGCATGGCCGGTGTCTAAAGACGTCCTTGGGAGGCTCCAGAGTCTTTTAAAAGGAGTGACCTGGGCCGTACACCACATTGGCAGCGACTCTCCGTCTCCGAAGTTAAAGCCCTTTCCATCTTCGCTGCTACCTAGCCAAAGCCAGCGGAGCTAGGCCGAGAGCAGTCTTGGGGAATGTCTGCAACGAGGCAAGGGAACCAGACGGCAGCGTCTTCTGGATCCAGATCATGAAATGCCATACAACGAATCGAAGTTCGTGTTCCGTTCTAAAGAAGAATATGGTTGACCGCTGGATTGACGGGTGTACAGCCTGGAAATGAGCCACTCATCGCTGGGTGCTTGCAAACACGACATATGAGACAGCATAGCGAGAGTGAACTGTTGGGAGCTCGTTGTGACGAGGTCCTTTTGGAGTTGGGCATCTGCTTTCAACTCGGCATGGCCCGCACGGTCCCAATAAGACTACTGCCGTTAAATGTGAGCAGCTTTTGTCGGCAGGTTTGTTGATAAACTAGCAGGCAGGCGTTAAGCAACACAAGTGCAGTGCGTAATCGTCGTCTCCTTCGCTCGACTGTTAAAGCTTGGCAATTGCGTTAGCCCTACGGGACGCCTCTGACAGGGGATATCGGATGCCGGATACCGGATACCAAGCAGTCGGGCAGTGTGGCAGGAAATGCAAGATCTGGGGCCAGATACCTAGATCTCTTGACATGCCAAGCGAGGCGAGATATTGGCCTGGGCCAGTGGCCAATGCCACCGCTACAGCGTCTGTCTGCAGCTGGGAAAGATGCCTTGCCTGGCAGCCTGGCTCTTCTTGGGTGATGCCATGATCGATCGGGGAGCGGGTGTGGGAGGCAGTGGACCATACATCTGCAAGACCAAGTTGTTCGGCGGCGGCTGCTTGCGGCTCCCACACAGCAAAGACCCTTGTCTTGCTCTGTGCATTTTCGACGGTGGATGATCCTGGCCATTTGGCTCGTTACATTGCTTCCCCAGGGGAAAGAGACCCTTCCTTCAGTTGGGCCGTTGGGGCTTTGACGCTCCAGTGCCATGCTCCAGTGCCATGGATGGATTGATGTTTCTCCTTTGCCTGCTAGGTAAAGCCGCGGCCCGGCTGTCAACTGTGAAGGAGAAGGCAAGGCGGCGCTCCTTCCACACACCAACGTTATGCTAGAAGGAAAGCGTTACCCACCGGTAACTACATACGCATGGTCCGAGCGCCCATTGCCTACCTACCTACCTACCTACATACCTAGGTAGGTACCTACAGATCTGTAATGTAGCCTGTGTAGGTACCTGTATCTCTGTGTCGGGCACGCTGGTACGTCACAGTAGCTAAGATTTACGGTTAACGGTACCCACTGCACTGCGGCGCTGTGCGGTACCTACTACCTTCCAAGCCTCCCCCCATCAACTGGAACCTCTTCCATTGGAAGCATTCAGCAGGGGTCTTCCAGCCTGCTTATTGGTTCATAATTCCACCACAACAACGCATCATCCTCGTCCTCATCCTCACCACCTTACCCTCCTTGAACCACACATACATAACACAAGCTTCCTGTCGTGTCTTCCTCATCTGGTCCTCTTTGCGAGCATCCTGGCAGCACACCGTGGAACGACTCTACCTACAGGCTCTTCTCACAAAGGCCTTAAGAGGCTAAGCTTATCCCCTCCACCTTCTGCCCTAACGACGCCGTGATCAGTTATCCTTGAGCCGCGATCTCCGTGGACTAGATCACGCCCTCAAATTCCCGATCCCAGTTCACGCCGCCCTCACAACACACGCAGCCCATACACTGAGACAGGCCAGGGCCAAGGCTGATCCGAAGAAGGCGGTCAACTCACCGTAAGTGCAAAGCCCTTTTTCTCTCCTTAACCTCTCGCTTAAACTTGTTCATTTACCTACTGGCCCATCAGTCAAGACCCTGCGGTGTCGGCGATTAGGAGCAGCCGCCTCCAGATTCCCTTGAAAGGTCCTGCAGGTAAGCCCTTTTCTTTCTTTTCTCTACTGGTTCATCGATGCAGTGTCGGCGAGCCCCGGCGAAATACATGTGACGTTGATCCTCAACCCAACATCTTAACCGTTATTCTATGGAACATCCCTGCTACCCAGATATTTACCCACACAAGATCTCGGTACGATCATGAGTGCCCACAGCACATTTCATCTTACACTGGCTGCCTGAATCAATGCCAGGTTTGGGCTACTTGAGATAATCGCCTGGCTGTTCATGGCTTGTCATTCTTACCATATCATAACAGTCCACCCTCTCGCCCAACTTTTAGCTCATAAGCACGTTTTGGACTAATTCCGTTCTAGAGTCATAATAATTCTACTATCAAGTTTCCCCAAGAGACGAACACCACACCACCATGGCGACTGTACAGACAAAAGCGGACGAGACAATAGTCTTCGACGACCTCTGTGAGACTATCAAACTCACGGGCCCTACCCAGAAGGAGCTACTCAAAGAGATTATCAACAGAGATGATACCTTACGGTCCCAATTCGGACGCTTAGTTGAGATGTCTAACAATGGCGGTCCCTTAGACCTGCTGTCCAGCGAGGAGTTACAATAGTGAGTTTACTCATCCCATGACAAAGCGGAAGTTTCTTACAAATAGGGCAGCTTTTCAACCCTCCATCTTAAGCAGCGCAATCACTTTCCTTCAGATGGAAAGGGCGAAACGGTCTTCACAGCCATACACAAGGCCGTGGCTGGACGGGCCGACGAAGATGTGGCAGCCAAAGCTTACCACGAAGCTTTGCTCTACGTGTCTACCATTGAAGGTATCTTCAGGAATTACAAGGAGTATGCTAGAGCTCGCATTGAACGGCATCCTATTCAGCCCACTTTCCACGGTAATATCTCCAGCATGGAACAGAAGATTGAGGCACTCACCTTACGAAAAGACTCCATCAGACGCACAGTGTGTATCTCCCGCATATGTATTGTTCTGAGTATAAGTACTGACGTATATCAAGATCACCACCTTCCACCACAAGTGCAGCAGCCGCCTCAGCCAGCACAGAAGCGTAGTAAAAACCGAAGCCTACGTGGCAGATGTGCATCCCGAGTTTTACACAGAGCATTATAAACGCATCACCGTTGCTCAACAAGTCCTTGGAGTTACTTTTCCAGACTATGATCGGCTTCTTAGAAAGCTGAATGCTTTGCGGTGGGAGTTGCGTTATGATGACAGCAAAAGCGCTATGATTCTAGAGTCTGGACGCCGTCAAGCCAGCCAGTTGAGTTGTTTCCATTATTCGGTCTTGGTGTCTTCTTGCTGACAAGGGGATAGGATTGTATTGTCTCTGGCCAATAAGTGCTGGTCGACGTTGGATACAGTTTTCATGGAAGCCAGCCGCACGTATAACAGGAATGCGCCCGAGACGATAGAGCATGCAGACGCTATTAATGAGGAGCGGGCCGCCATCCTTGCTGAGATCCATTCTTTGTGGGATGAGACAGTCCCTCTTGCACACATGGCCGTCGAGGAAGAATACCTAAGGCCTATCATCGAAAAGACTGAGCTAGCGGGTGGTCGCCAGTCCGCACAAGACGCAGTAGTCGCTGGCTATGTAAGCCTTCCATCCATCGGTCTTAGCTCATTTCCCATACTAACCGAGACATGCATAGATGTCTGCCATGCTCCGCATCATGAACAAGCGCCTGCGGGCTCTGGCCAACCGCATCAAACTTCTCATCTATCACCACCAGACGTTGTTCAACGCTTCCTCATTTTTGCACGCCTTGAAAATGAAACGCTTCCCAACTGACATGACACCACTCAGAAATCTACCAACTACGAATGCCCATACCATGCCAATAAGTAAAATGCAAATGCACAACAAGGCCAAGGAATTGACGCTGGTTGAGCATATCCAGCGTCAGATGGAAATTTACGGATCAATCCCTGTTGATGTTGGTCAGAAGCGTCCTGGTCTCAGTTCGCAGGTCCGCCAGATGACGAAGCTTGATGCGTTTGTCGAGAAACGGTCCCAGAAGGGGCAGCACCTAGCGAAAGACATGCACCGATTCTTTGAGGCCGCTGTAAAGTCCGAGCTAACGGATGCTGAGCTTAGCGGGCAGCTCCTGCTGGACTGTTTTCTAGCAGATGGTGGCCACGGCCTGCGAACCGATGACGGCGTCTTCCAAGATGCGCAGGTCGAGGAGCTAGTCGCATCCCTCCAGCGCCAAGCCGACGCGGCCCAGAAGAGCTTCGTATATCTAAGCGACACAGGCATTGCTGGCTCAGCACCGGTGCCGGACTACGTTGCATACACATACCAGAAGATCGCCAAGCAGTTGGCCGCTAAGAGCGGCCCTGGTTGCTACAAACTCGGCGAAAACGACAACGTCACTTGCGCCACCTGTCGACGCTGTCTCAAGTTCATAAGCATCGTGCAGAGATGGGGGAACGACAGCGGCCACGCCACCTAAGAGCCGATAACTAACAACTTCGAATTACACCTACATTAACTTTACCCTCTCCTTCCCGAGAAATTATGGCATTATGACGCATGGCCTAGGATCATGAGATGCGAGTTTGGCACATGAAATGATATATGTGTGCGTTGGCATCTTTGAGCCTAAGAAGTTACATGGGGGTTTCTTTCATTCTTTCCCTCTTAAGAGTTATAAGGGGGTTGTGATTTGGCATCTTGCGCACTGCAGGGTTTCTATGAGTTGCATAAGGTTTCCACTACTATCCCCGGTTGCCACGTAGACGGATCTTGAGAATTTTGGCGACTGAGACTTTTAAGGCGGACTGCCTGGAGTCTGGGTTGCGAGATGGGAGCATGCTTGCTTGGCTTACAACAAAATCAGGTTGAGGAACAAGGGGAGAGAGAGGCAGGAGGGGCCAATCATGCGAACCGGACCTTAGGGCAGCTATGCCATCATAGTGTTGTTTTCTGTACTATACTGGCGATACGGGATACCCCAAAAGTTGACAATCGAGATTCATTTGCATCCTGACTGCTGCTGCGATGTTGGCGTCTCATACTAACTAGTGCTTTGCTTTTCCGTAGTCAACACTAACTGCTAAAACGTTGAGACGTCAGTGTCCTGGAAACTAATACTAAAGGATCTCTAAGTTTATGAAGAAGGCTCTTCAAAGAGAATGTCAATATGAGACAAAGACTAGGGGGGGTGGGTTGCTTGTTGAGTAGGTGTAGAATACTATATGGCGAGGCAGTGTCTCGCACACATGGACATGCAGGAGACGGACGTACGTAGGCCCGTACTTTTGGAGTACAAATCCCTTCCGACATTGAACAGAATCAGTTTCGTTACTCTAGTTATCAACGCGTTTTATACATGAGCTACTCGGCGCGCTTCTCCCTCTTCCTCGACAATGATGACACACCGCCATCACCAAGCTACAAGGAGAAGGGAAAATATCCATTTCGGCGTTTGACCTGCCCCTCCATGTTTCGAACCCACACGCGAGCCATCTTGGGTACTGATTCCCATATTGTTCATGACCATAGCTAATCATTGCCAAGCTCCTCGAGGAGCCAGAGAATGCTCCGTGTCCCCCTGCAAGACCCGCCAATCAGAATTGACCGAGGACTTTTCTTTTGCACCTTGGGCTGGGGGAAGGGGGGGGGAGGATGTAAGCCTCGCGCGTGGGTCTAATGAGGACAGGCACGACACGAAGAATTGCTCAGAGCCAGTCGACGAATTTCTCTGAAGAGTTTGAATGAGTTGCTCTGAGGAGGTAGGTAGGTAGTGAGCCGGAGGTTCATCAGCGAAGCCGCGCCCATGTATCGAAGCCCTGTTGCGAATACTCGGCCAGATTCGTCCGGCTCAACCCGGGGGTCGGCGTCTGCGGCGACGGGGTGGGGGATAGTATGTCATTCCCACTTTCAACTTCCAGCTTCCGACATTCAACATTCATCCCCGAGCCTTATTAGAATGTGGGCATATCCGCAGTGCACCGCTCCTCCCCTCTTTTCCATGACGGACTTCTTCTATTGTACGCCCCATATCAATACAGTACCTCTTCTTCCCTAGGTAGGCATTTCATAATTTCTAGAGTTCCAATTCTGGACGTGTAAGGTTCCTACTAGGTAGTACCTTGATTAATTTGCGAAAGTTAGGCAAATATAACGTGACGATCGAATTGTGACTAAGTCCTGGAATATCAACAAGGGAAGGGTTGTCTACAAAGTTGCTACTGCAGGGACAGTGCAGACATCACCTACTTCCTGGCGCATATTTAGTAAGGTCGAGTTACTCGCGCAGTAATGGTTTCAAGTAGGTATTATGAGCGTAACGTTTCGATGACAGTTAGAGGGCTAATTTGCCTGGAACACAATGGGGGAACTACGGTGCGATACAGGTATTATGTTCCCTAGCAAGCACTTAACACACTGTATGAGGGGGAGACTTTTACTCTCAACTAGAATTGAACTTATCATTGCTTCTGCAGTGTACCATTCTGCCTGTAGTCCTTCTGTGCTTAAGATAAGATTGTAAGGTTAGGTACTTACCTATGGAGATGGATGGCGGACACCCCATTTCATGATTTGCGGTAGCTTGCTTTATGGCAACGACTTTCCCGTAGTTATTTAAGAGCGCGAAAATATCGACTTACTGTCCGAAAGCGGAATACATAATGGATTTTGGCTAGATGTTTACAACGATGGGCTTGTTCGACTTCGATTTTCTTTGTCTCGTTGTCAAAGCATTCCAAGCTTCGAATAATTTACGAGAACGTCTTGAATGAATGGCCCGGGAGCCGTATCCTTTACAATACGCAATCAATCAAATTATAAAGACACATTCAAGTTGTAGTCGAGTATATGCAAACCCTCTGTCTTCATCTGTAGCGCGTACTCGCAAGCTTCTACGGTTGGTGCACGGTAACCTTTCAAGTCTTGCAGGCTTGGTGGCCTCTGGCATAATGGATCAACCAGCGTCTGTGCAATCCCAGCTATTTGCCCAAGGGAGGGCTCTGGAGCAGCAAGTCTCCCAAACCGTAGAATCTGCCATGAGCTTCGTGGTCTACGTGCAATCCACGGTAAGTAAGACAATCCACATGGGGCAAACGTCTGTAACGGAGAGCCGTGCGCTAACCTGCCACGATGCGACGTTGGCAGCTTGACGACATCAAGGACAACACCAAGACGCTGTTCTGGTGGACGTCGATGGCCGTGCTCGTCGTCTTCGGGCTCTTCGTCATCGGCCAGCTGACCCGCCTGCGCAGCGAGCTGGTCACCCTGAACAGATACCAGGACGTCTTCCAGAGGATGTGGGACGACGACCGGCGAGTTGAGGCGCAGAAGCTGGAAGAGCTGAGGCGACTAAGGATACAGAGACAGAACAATCGAGGGGGCGCCAGGGGTGGGGGGCTGACTTCTGAGGGTGGGATAAGAGGAGGAGGAAGAGGAAGAGGAGGAGCCCGGTTTTCGGACACTCGTGGAGGTCGACAGGAAATGCCGGGATCTTCGCAATTCGACAGTGACCCCGATGCGCTGGTTGAGTCGCTTCCGTCAAGAGACAGTGCCGAGTTTAACAACCTTCTTTACTCGGTCGCGGCCGAAACACAACGACAGCGGAGACGGCGGCGCGAGGAAGAACACGAACGTGAACAGGATCCCGACGATGATGAAGACGTGGAGTATTAACGTCAAGTTCATGACACTTCTCGATGCTGTGTTGTAGGATGGGGACATTGGCGTTCGGTGCTCCCCCCCCCCTCACTGACAAACAGCGATAGTGGAGGAAGGGATACCTAACGTGGAGGAGTGGCTACAGAACAAACGGCGGCGGCACCCAACGAGGGCGTTGGTCCCCTTCCAAAGCCCCCGGTAATTTGATACGTGAAGCTAGGGGAGGCAAGGCCAAGCAGGGCCTGGAAGGCCAAACAAGGGTAGATAGCAGCCACATCACCATCTTGTTAACTAACCCTTAAATCTTACGTCTTATATATTTTAACAAATTTTCTTACTAGCAAAGAACAGTTATATCAAAGCTTGAACGTCGTTATTAAAAGAGAAAAGGGATCTGATTGGCAAGGTAGATTTTAGATTGAATATAGCTTCTTTCTATAGTCCCAAACCCACTTCTGACAGTAACCCTCCACTTCACTCCAGTTGTAACGTCCTTTCGTTATGAACGAGGGCATTCTCACCTATGAGATTTTGGGTTATCGCCCAATCCTACACCATTCCACAACATGCCAATGTTGGGATCTGCTCGTACTGCGCGTTGGTACCTGTAGAGATACACCCGGGCCTCCTCCTGCAGTCGTCCCGGCTCATACTGAATCTCATTCGTCGCGAGGAGATTGGCTAATTGAGCCGCAACTGCAGCGGCACCTGTACCAATGACGTATTAGCGATATTTGAGAAGCCCACAATGGACAGAAAGGACGTGTTCGCGTACCATAACCCACGTTCTCGTCTACCCGCTCGGTTCTCGAGTCTTCCCGCCAACAGCGAACGTCCTCGGAGGTAGCATAGATAAGGACCAGCGGCCCTCGCATCGAAGCAGGGTAAAAATTACCCTTGGCATCGGCACCGCCGACAACGATTAGCGGCGTCTCAAACGACGCCAATGCGGAAGGGAGGGTGTTGACTTCCTCGGGGCCGACGAAGTGGCCATCGTCATCCCACTGCCTATGACCAGCAGGGGTGACCACAAGCGCGTCCATGGCTATGATAGTTTGAATTGAGTTGGTCATTTCCCCGATCCATTGCGGGTACTGATGCCGCCAGCCAACGGGGATTTCCGCAGGAATGTATACCACACTCTTCCCTATCCGCGATCTTAGATTTTCGTAGATATCCCAGGAAGATTGATCAAGGCCTGCGATAAATTCGTCAATAAAATCATCGGCCGGTTTAACTATCACCAGCCTAGCCTTCTTTGCAATGCCGTATTTCTTGCTGGTTAATTTGCTCGAAGTGCATGTTGCGTAACCAGGAGGGCTACTTTCGTCAACGCCCCAATCTAAGTCCGTATCGTTGGCTCGTGATGTGAGTATTGCAGCCCAGTTTTCAAACTCCTATAGAATTGGTATAATATGTCAGCCAAACACAATAGGTTTTGGGACCATAAAAGGTAGTTTTGAAAGCGTAGATAATTGAAACATGTTAGGTTCGAGTGCATCGTATGCGTATTGTTGGTAAAAATAAATAAAGATGAAGAAGAAACCACTTACTCCCTGATGAATCGTGAATCCATCGTCCACGTTATAAATAAAAGTACCTTCTCCTGCTTTCTTATCATATACGTAGTTTTTGAAGTCGTCGAGGTTGCGTTCATGCCTATTCGTTTTTAATGCCAGGTTAGTTAGGAAACCGGGTATAGAGATCGAAGCGATAAGAGGCGGAAAGATTTCAGGTATATACCGCGACTCTGATATACTGGATTGGGGGTTGGGCTTTCATACTTCGGCCAACTGAGAGCTCGCAAGTCTAAAGGAGCATCCAATTGCGTGTCGAAAAATGGATTGGGGGCCCTTTTCTGGTTCGCATAGGAATCTGTGGCATTTGGTGACACCTTTAACTCTCGTCGGGACTTATCGCGACGGGCTGGGCGTTTTGGAATCTTAGGGGCCGGTTCAACGCTGACACCTTTCATCCCCTTCACCTTTTTAGCATCGGCTTCGGTGAGGTCGAGGCTCCAGTAGCGCAGTTTCTCCTTGCCATTTCCCCGTACATCAGGGCGTTTGTGCGCAATGAGCTTTTTGTCATAGCCTTTGAGGGTCTTCTCGATCCCCGCATTGGCTTTTATAGCTTTGTCCTTAGGGAAGACCCCATAACGCTTCTTCTTGTCCGTCGCCTTTCGTCTCAGCTTAAATTCATTCGAGGGACTCTCCTGGGCGGTAGCTTCGGCTATGGACGACCCCGTTAAAGAGGCCTGGGTAGGTGATCGCTGGGTTGAAGAAGACGTTTCCGAAGATTGTAGTGCAATGGTCGAGGCGCCAGCACGCGCATCCTTATGAGCGAGCGTTACACTTGTCGCATCGGGGGATTCCAGGGGACTCGCAAGGACGCCCGCAAGGAAACAACATATCAAGCTGGAGATTGGGTGATATAATGCCCTCATATTGGGTCGTTGGGGAATTTCAAAAGCGTTAAGAAGGGGTGTTGCGGCCTATCACCTTAAGATATGTGGGATCATCACCCAGGCGAATAACTTGAGAGATGAAAATTGTCTAGGATCCCGAGTCCCTCCATCTAAAGGGGGAGATCCGGTTCCTATATAAGCAGTTGGAGAGATAGTTAACCTGCTCGCTTAGCTCCGAGGGAGCCCCGAAGGAGCTCGATGAGCTCGGAATGGGGGGCAGGTACATCAGAACCGCGACACTATTCCATAAAGGTCTTGCTTGGGTCACTTGGAAGAAACTCCCGAGATGAGAAATTACGCGTTGGATTGCAATGGCGACAGAAAGACCCGTAGGCTTGGAACGCTTGCACGCGAAAAGTACTGATGTGGAGGCACAGCCTAGTTCTCGTCCTGCTGTCTTCTGCGTTGTTACCTACCTTAAGTCGGTATGTGTAGCGGGCCAAGTATGTACGCGATCTTTCTATAATTATCAAGTAGGTAGAAGGATTGCTTTGATATAGTGCGCCATAGCTACCTAACAACTTATCTATATATAGCTAATATTGGTGAAATAGGTACAGATTTACGAATCCAAGATCGGGTGCGGTTGCTTCGATCGTTTCGGTGAACCACTTTAGGTAGCCTCTCGCAGGACTCGCGTTTGAACAGGACCATACAGCCACCCCGCATCGAAGGCCGGAATGTCAATAACGGAGTAGATGGAAATCCTGCGCTGGAGAACTAGACGCTTAGTTACCTACCTGATATCGCATTTACCTACCGCAGTAGGTACCGATTGGGATCAAACGAGTTACGTCCACGGTCGGTGAAGGCCGCAAGTTCTACCTAGGTAAGTTATGCGCGATCCTCAAGGATGGGGATTTGTGGGGGGATGCTACTAGTATGTATGTACGTAGTAGTAGGAGGCAGGCATCAAGATAAGTCATAAATCTACTTAAAAAAGACAACCAGGTAACCCAGCCCCGGTAACCCAACCCGGTAGACGTGCGTCCGGTCCCCGCCCAAAGAAGCTTAATCGTCGCTTGATGCCGACCTACCTACACAGTGCACAGCTACAGCAACGCGATGATCAATCCCGTGGGGTTCGTGATGGTGGGGATTTTCTTGTCGCCATCTATGGACTTCATACCTATCCTATATCGCGATGAAAACGGCAACAAGGGCGAGGATCTCGTTGGTCACGAAGTGCCGACTAGGGAAGAGGGTCCTACCGCCACCGAATCCGCGGAAGCAGACATCACATCACGCGGGCGTTCCTTTTGTTTCTTTTGTTGCCGATTACCTAAAAGTTGTTGTTGGGAGCTATTATGTTACGGTTGCAAAGGCCGCTGGTATTTCTAGTATAGACGTATGTTATTGCACAAGGAAGAAAAGAAAGAACTAGATACAACAAGGTTGCGAGGCGATCTCGTATATATACCGTTGTAGTATCTGTGCACTGCCGTACTGTAGCGTATCCATGGTGCTGTGACATATTATTACGATAGTTAAAAAGCTTGCGATGTCAGGTTTCTGGGCCAGGGGTACCTCCAGTTACCAACAATTTGTACCAGTGCGTTAGTAGATCTAATATTTAAGGGACACAGTTACTTTAACTGTTCCGTTTGAAAATAGAGCTTTTTTTTGTAGTTAGGTATATTAATAATAGTTAATTTGCTTTTTTATGTTTAAAAAATGTTGTGTTTTAATTAATAAAATACTTTAATAATTTGCAAAAAAAGTAAATATAAAAAAAATTAATTTTTAATAAAATAATAAAGTTTTATTAAAATAAATATATAAATTTATATATATTTATATTAATAAGTTATTAATTATAATACATTTTTATTAATATAATAAATTATTAAAATGTTTTATTAATTAAAATGTAATATTTTTTAAATATAAAAAAATAAATTAATTATTATTAATAAATTTTTTTTTAAAATATTATA
>JWIU01000092.1:766671-851051 GCA_000966885.1 Xylaria sp. JS573
TATTTATTTAAAAAAAACTTATATAAAATTTTTATTATTATTTTTATTATATATAATAAATTAATATAAATAGCTTTTTTAATATAATAATTTAATTAAAAAATATATTATATTATAATTAACAAATATTACTAATTTTTAAAAAAGAATTATTACTAAAAACAATAATATAATAATCCAACTAATTTATATAAATAATAAATCTCCTTATTAAAAGGAAAGATCTCAAAAATACACACTCAATTTACTCTCCTTGCAAGTGATCACTAGGGTGCTCAGTCAAGCCTAACCCAAACTCGATACTTTGTTAGGACGTATCGTCAGGTGGTCGCCGCACGGGTCACCCTAGTGTGTCCTATCCCCATTAGTTCTCCTTCACACCCTCATCTTTGTTTAGCTTTCTCTCATCATCATTCATTCATCTACGTATTCACTCCGATAGCTTCGTCTACTATATAAGATAAGCCCTTGGGCCACGTTCATTAGTACGACGACTGAGGCTCCGTGCATACGTTCCTTCTCCCTCTGTGATAGGCTTCTCAGCCAGCCAAAACGGCCGGCTGCAGCACATCGAGAAACTTTATGGTTTCCTGGACGATGGCACGGCTCATGTCGTCGAGCTGCGGCCCGGGCTGAAGCGCAGACCGCGTTCTATGATAAGACTCCATGGGAAAGCCAAAATCGCCCTAGTCGCCATTGGCGTTCTTGGTCGGTATAGCCTGGCCCTCAAGACTTGTCCCACAGACTCGAGACGCGAATTTGGCCTATATTGGTTTGAAAGCGAGGATCTTGTGCTGCGTCTGGATGATCTGGATGAGCTCTGGCTTCGTCGTCACATATATCTTCTGGCCTGGGATGGGCATGGTAAATATGGAAGAGCCCGTCTGCTGACTGGTCTAGGGTGAGTGCAGCTCGCCGCGTGGGCGGGAAAGGAAGAGGTGGTGCCTGAGATCGACATAGTAGTTGAACTTGCCTCCATATACCCAACCATGTAGCCGACGATGGGAATGGCCTGCAGGGCCAGGGGCGGCTCGCGAGGGCCATGGCCGAACATCTTACGAGTGGCAAAGTAGACTATAGTGACAACCCCGGTGAAGACTAAGAGGAAAACGGGGTCACTGGCTCCGATTGACATAACGATAGTGATGACGATGGAAGGAGGAAGGGCTTCACAGGAGAGAATGGTTGACAAAAGAGGGCAGGGGCTTGTTAAAAGGGGCGTCGTTGAGAGGGCGAGGCTGCACGAGCGTATTGCCAGCGCTGCAATCTGTCGACCCCTGGGCTGTGTGATTTACCTGTTTCATATATATATAGGTACTTCGTGCGTACGCAGGTATAGTACAAGTGTAGTATGCGAGGGCATTGAATGGCAATATGTAGACAGGGAGGTGGTGAGGGCCGGCACCAACACGCAGCCACCCCGGCCATGAGCCGTAAGGTCATGCCGGGCATCCGGACGGAACCACCCTACCAATTGGACAGTCACTGCGGCACAGGTCCAGGGTGTGTGTGTTTCTGGGTGGGCCTGCATTTTGACAAGGGCGTCTATCCACGGTCCCTGTAGTTGGTGTAATATGATCGGTCCATGCGGACGTCATAATTGTTGCCGAGGGAGAGGTAGGAAACGGTGGCACCGGCCGAAGGGGGAGGGGGGGGGAATCATTGATACGGGACAGCTTGCTGCGGTTCAATGGGACCCGACAGACGGGCATTTTATATGTTTGTTTCGGAGATGTTTGGTGGCTTGCAAGTTTGCGGCTCCCTGGCTCGCGTAATCCACGGAGCTTTCCGTCATTGCGATGACGCCACTGACCAGGCTGTGTCGATGTTGGTTGGTTGTTGGTTGGTTGTTGGTTGTTGGTTGGTTGGTTGGTTGGGTGGGCAGAGCTGAATTGCTGATTTGCTGGTTTAAACCGCTTTGGGTCGGGTCTGTCTTAAACAATGGAAGGCCACGATAACTACACGTACCTACCTACCTACCTATCTGTCTCTCACTTGCCTCTTGCCTCCTACCCCAGGCCACCTACCTACCTACCTGTTGTCGCTCTTTTCAAAATGCAGTTGTTGTCGCTCGTTTCGGTGCTTGCCTTGGCATCTTGTATCTCTGCTCGTTACGCGGCTGATGATGATCGAAGGTTAGTCACCTAGTTGTCTCAGCCTCCAAAACAAACTTACGTAGCTACGGGACGCTCATGTCATAATTGGACCTCAACAGCTGGAACGGAACCGCCTCCGCGTCTATAGATGTTCCGACCGCTAGTGGTGGAGGCAGTTATGGAACTGGAACTGCGGCAGCGGCGACGGCCTCGAAGTGCGCGTTCTGGTTGGAGGACATGCAGCCGCAGGGCATCGCCCCGTTCAATGCCCACCCAGACGCCTACCAAGTCTTTCGCAACGTCAAGGACTTTGGCGCAAGGGGAGACGGCAAGGCCGATGACACGGCCGCCATTAACAAGGCTATCAGTAGTGGCGACAGATGCGCACCGGGCTCTTGCAATTCATCCACCACAACCCCAGCCTTCGTTTACTTCCCCGCCGGCACTTACTTAGTCACCGACTCCATCGTCAACTATTACTACACCACCATCTTCGGCAACCCAAACTGTCCGCCCATCATCAAGGCCAGCTCTAACTTCACGGCACGCTTTGTCATCGATGCGAACAAGTACGGATCCAGTGGCAACCTGGGGTGGACCGCGACGAACGTCTTCTGGACCCAAGTCCGGAACTTGGTTTTGGACACTACCAATGTTTCTCCGTCCGTATTGGTCTCCGGTATTCATTGGGCTGTGTCACAGGCCACATCCCTTCAAAACCTGTTCTTCAAGATGTCGGAGAGACCTGGCACCCAGCACGAAGGCCTCTTCATTGAAGCGGGATCGGGCGGTTTCGTCAGCGACTTGACCTTCGATGGAGGGAACTACGGACTGAACGTCGGCAACCAGTGAGTATAAGTATGAAGTACGAGGAGAAGTCTTTTACTTACACATGGTCTAGACAATACACAATGCGGAACCTCCGTTTCAACAATGTCCGCACTGCCATCAACCAGCTTTGGAGCTGGGGCTGGACGTACAAATCCATCAGCATCAACAACTGCTCCGTTGGCCTTAACATGACCAATGTTGACGGCGAGACCGGTGCACAGACGATCGGGTCCGTGGTGCTCATTGATAGCGAGATGAACGACACCCCCGTCGGTATCATGATGGCACGTTCGAGCAACTCCACGCCCAGCGCGGGCGGCTCCCTCGTGCTCGAGAACGTCGCCCTGAATAACGTTCCCCAGGCTATCGAGGGCCCCGGTAAGACGACTGTGCTGCCTGGTTCATCGGGGCAACTTCACATCGACGGTTGGGGTCAAGGTCACCGGTACGACACATCCGACCCGAGGACCTTTCAGGGACAGATTTCGCCGAGCCCTCGGCCGGCCCAGCTCACGACCGGTACCGCCTATTACGAGCGATCGAAGCCGCAGTACGGCGGTATGCCGTCCTCCCAGTTCGTCAGTGTCCGCAGTTCTGGAGCAAAAGGTGATGGCAAGACCGACGACACCCAGGCGATCAACGACGTGTTGCGGAATGCTGCTGCAAGCGAAAATATTGTCTTCTTCGACGCTGGTTACTATCGCGTCACTAACACGATTTACGTACCAGCCGGATCCAAGATCGTCGGCGAGGCCTTCCCCGTCATCCTGTCGAGCGGTCCTACCTTCGCGAACGTGAACTCTCCAGTGCCGGTGGTGCAAGTCGGGGTGGGCGGTGAGCGTGGAACAGTCGAATGGTCCGATATGATTGTCAGTACACAGGGTGCGCAAGCCGGCGCTGTTCTGATCGAATACAACCTCGAATCTCCCGCGGGAGAGCCAACCGGAATGTGGGACGTCCACACGCGTGTCGGCGGTTTCGCCGGCTCTCAGCTGACTGTCGCCGAGTGCCCCAAGACACCCGACACCAATGTCACACAGGAAAACATAAATGAACAATGCATTGGTGCTTCTATGAGTATGCATGTGAATCCGTGGGCTTCAGGACTATACCTGGAGAACTGTTGGCTCTGGGTTGCCGATCATGACAGTGAGTAACGCCCGAACCCCTTTTTGTAGTCGGTATACTACTAGTGGACGGACGCAAGGGATGCCTAGTAGTTTGTCCTGCTGGTGGGGGAGAGAAGATACTGACTCGGGGTGCTGTAGTCGAGGACGCGAGCGTCACGCAAATCACTGTCTACGCTGGACGCGGACTGCTAGTCGAGAGCAAGATCGGTGGCATCTGGATGTACGGCACGGGCGTCGAACACCACTCGCTGTACGAGTACCAACTCGTGAATACTAGAGACATTGCAATGGGCCAGATCCAGACGGAAACGGCATACTACCAGCCCAACCCAGACATGGCTAGCCCATTCGCGCCAATGTTTTGGCTGCATGATCCGGTAGCACCGGGTTCGGACGGATGGGGTCTCCGCATAATTGACAGCTCGGACGTGCACGTTTACGGCGCGGGTCTGTACAGCTTCTTCAACAACTACAACGTAAGTTGCTCGGCGGAGACCAGCACCGTGGACTGCCAGTCCCGGATCTTGAGCGTCGAAAACAGCCAGGTCTCGGTGTACAACCTGAACACCGTCGGGACGACCAAGATGGTCACTGTCAATGGCGTGGATATCGCTAACGCCGTGGATAACCAAGACGGCTTCGTCGACACCATTGCCGTGTTCCGGACTTCGAACCAGGACTCTGGGAGTACCGATTAAGGGATTATCATGTACGGTAGTGACGGTTTTGTGATGATCCGGGGCAAATGGTGGCTGTGAAGGGGTTAGTGTTTCGATTCTCGCTGGCGACGCGGTTCCCAGAATAGCTTATTTACACGGTTGATTTCTCATGCTCATCGGCGGTCAGATCCGACGCCCTATCTGACTTTGCCATTGAGAGGGGAATTGGGACCTGGCCACTGCTGGCCCGGCACTAGGTTGTTATCGACGTTCTGAAGCGTAACCCCTAGCCCAGCCCATACTCCAACAAGACAGACCCTTGCCTTCCCTTGCCTTGTCCTGTCAACTTCGCGATACACTTGCCCGAAAGATAAGTATTTGGCGCAGTGTTCTCGGCGACGGGCCAAACCCCCGGGTCAGCGGCAATTGATTCAATGCAGCCTGTACCTAGGTAATCCATAGCCGCTGCTGTTCCCAGGCACGAGCGCTCATGTTTCAAGGGCAGTTCTCGGGATGGACAGTGATTCACACAGGGATGCGAGGTCGCATCATCCTCATCGATCTCCCGTATATAGCTGAGCATTATATTGGGGTATCTGGGGGGACGCCTCTGTTGTATGGCGGCGCTAATACGACGCGGAGGAGGTAGGTAGGTAGGTAGGTAAGTATCAAGATGTCAAAAAAGGGTGCGCGCTCGCAACCCTGGCCCGAAAGGGGCCTAGCCCGTCGCCGGGGCGTCATGGTTTCAGTCTGCGGATTCTGATGCACGCAGGGGTTATGCACATAGGTGGGATCGGGATCTGCTCCACAGGAAATCTTGGTGCGTCTTGGTGAATGACGGGCAGTTTGAGGCGAGCGCGATACCTAACTACGATGCGTGGGAAGCTAAAGTTGGTGTAGATAGGCAACATACAGACCTGACCTAGCTTCAATGGGCCGATGTTTTATAATTCGAGTAATTCATTTGCTGTACAGATTTTGCGGTTCCGTCTGCTGCTGGCTTCGAAGAGGCAGCTCGTCGGGGGTTTCTGTCCGGTGAGTAGGTAAGTAGGTAGGTAGGGATCTGAATTCAGCTGAGCGCGGGCTCTTCGTTCAATTTTCTCGGGCATTCTCGAAAACTGCTGGCTTGCTTCCAAATAACCGTGAAACGCGATAATTCGCCGCCAAGGCGCGACCCTCCGCGAGTCTGAGATTGCTTTCGAAGAGCCTCTTGCAGGGATTGTGTGCGGTGGGGCATCGGAGGACCGAATGCGATTCGCTGCGCTGCTGGCTCCCTGTACGTTTTGTGTGCTTCGTCTCGGAAACTGCAGGCGATAACTAGTGACTATACACAGAGCAGCCGAAGTCGAGGTCCCGAAGGGGGCAGAGGGCCTGTTTGGACGTCTTCGACTAAGACGTTAAGCTATTCGAAGCTATCCCGATTTGTCGTGAAGCCGGGCTTCGTAGTGTCTATAAAACACGACGGGGTCCGCATGTAGAATGAGGTTCTCTCCTCTCAATCATCATCGTCATCACCATAAGCACCGTTAGCTGTCCTAATTCTCCTTTGCTCTTCATTTCCTTTTCTTTCTTCTATCCGGAGGACGCCCAGGTGGCATCTTCTAGCGTGATTCTTCCTACGAAGTAATCTATACACCTATTTCGTTCTACCTTCTTTATTAATTACCAAGATGCGCTATTCTCTTGTTGCAATCGGCTCTGGCCTCCTCGCCACGGTGTCTGGCCACGGTGTCGTGACGTCCATCCAGGGAGCCAACGGCGTTTCCATGCCCGGGCTATCGAGTGAGTATCTTTCCTCCGCTCCAGACCGGCGGCCCGGAGAAAAAAAAAGTGGAAGCAAAGACCTAGACGGAGCAAGCTGACCAGACAAAACCCCCAGTTGCCGACGGCACCCCCCGCGACTGCAGTTCCAACCGCTGCGGCAGCCAGGCCGACACGGCCATCATCCGCGACAGCGAGATCGAGAGTGGCAAGGCGGGGCCCCTGGGGCGGACCCAGGGCAACGGCGCCGTCGACGCGGCGACCATGATCCAGAGCTTCATGGGCGCCGGCGCGGCGCCGACCAACAACGGCTCGGCGGCCGCCACCGGCGTCGAGGACGACATCCCCGCCGAGGCGCAGCAGCAGCAGCAGAAGAGCAAGAGCAAGAACCACGACAACGACAGCGGGCGGAGGCGCGGCCTAGGAGACCTGTTCTCGGGCCTCCTCGGCGGCGGCACCGGCGGTAGCAAGGGCAACAAGACGGAGACGCCCGAGGAGACCAACGTGGCGGCGACGGCGGGGCAGGGGGCGGCGGCGGGGCTGCCGACGTGCGCCGACGACGGGTCCATCACCATGACGTTCCGGCAGATCAACCAGGACGGGGCGGGGCCGATGGAGGCGGCGGTGGACGGGACGTCGGGCGGGACGGACGCGGCGGCCTTCCAGACGGCCGAGGTGGTCCAGGACGTGCCCGGGCTCGGCTTCGGGGGCCTCTCGCTGGCCACCAACACCGAGTTCCCGCTCACGGTGCGCATGCCCGAGGGCATGACCTGCGACGCCGCCGTCGGCGGCGCCACCGGCGTCTGCATCGTCCGCGTCCGCAACAACGCGCTCGCGGGACCCTTCGGCGGGTCCGCCGCCTTCACCCAGTCGCCCGCCGCGCGCAAGCGGGCCGTCGCGTATCGTCTGAAGAAGCGCGTTGCGGAGGGGAGCTTCCGACGGAGGCGGGGCTACGGCGCTTAAACGGAGAGGTGTGGCACTGACGTAGGCGGGGTAGACCGTGAGTCTATGTATTTGGCTGCGCAGACGTTTTGGGGGGGCCGTGTTGGAAGAATCACATGGTTGGTGCTGCGTAATGATTGATCGCCTTTGCGTTAGTATGAATCCATCGCTTCGAGTCAATGATACGGTATTCCTTCGTGATATTCATGCGTATTATTTATTTCCTGCGCCTGTGTTTGTTCAAGTGTGCTAGCCCGGCAACGCGGAGGGCGCAATCGTTGGTGGCTGGGTTGTGGCCATCGACATCACCCTCTCTGAACGCGTCATCGTGGAATTGCCAAGAACAGGCACGTTTGAGATCATTTCTGCGGCTTTGAACATAAAGCTAACTTCCCTCTTCAACATGCTATGCCGGGCGTGTGTTCCAAGGGCATCCCAAAACCGATTGTGGCATTGGCGAAACAGTGAGAACGGCTACGTGAAATCTTGCGGCGGGTAGATGCTCCAGATAAGGGCTCCCGTTTGAGTGGCTGAGGCAATAAATGGCGACGACGTCGATCTAAACGAGTATGAACATATTCGAGCCATTCCAAAGACTTTACTGGCAATTACCAGTCGTAAATACCTCCAGTGATAATGCAAGTTTTGTAGTTGTAATTAGTTAGAAGCCACTTAAGCCATGGGTGCGACTAAGTGACGTAGATACCTACCCACACCCCCTGTAGCACGCATCACCGCGCTATTTTGACAAACAGACCTTGGCGTATATTAAACGTCACGCAGACGCGTCTCACTTCTTGAAGATAAACTCACGCGACAACGGCAACTGCAAGAATACCTGTTCGTTCATTAATAATTATATTATTCATCTTACAGGCCTATCGAATCATAACAATAGTCAGAGTTCATCGAGTATACGACCCAATTACCACATTGATATACACGATGCCAGTCTCCTCTCAGGTACTTCATCTACCTAGGTACAGATGCCTTCCGTAGCTCAACCATTGACCGACGTAATAGCCGGCGCGCCCCGCGCTCCAAGATGCCAGTCAGCGGGCGAACCAATCAGCCATCCTTCCGCTTCCCGGACAGAAAAAGGCCGCTAGCCGTCAGCCAGCCGCAGCTCCAGCAGCGGCAGCAGCTCCGCCAGCAGCGAAGGCCGGCGGCGGCAGGAAGCGTAAGTCGGAGACGTCGCTGGAGGACGACATCGCCGCGTACAAGCAGGACCTCGACGACGAGATCGACACCGACGGCATGCTGGTCGACATGAGCTGCAACCAGGTGCGGGGGCGCATCAACAAGCTCCTCGACGGCGGCGTCATGAAGAAGGGCGAGTTCTGCGACGCCATCGGCGTCAGCGCCAACAGCCTCAACACCTTCCTCGCCAAGCGCGGCAGCATGGACGGCGCCGGCAGCAACGCCTACGTGAACGCCTGGGGCTTCGTCAAGCAGCGCGAGATCGCCGGCCTCAAGATGCCCGACGTGAAGAAGCGACAGAAGACTGCTGCTGCCGCTGCTGCCTCTAACTCCAAGACAGGGACCAGCGGCACCGGCACCGGCACCGGCAAGGCGAGCGCGCAGAAGGCCGCCGCCGCCGCTGCCGGGCCCGACCTCGGCGGCATCGTGCTGCCGGGCGAGGAGACGGACTCGGTGCCGGTGTACGAGACGTGCGACGAGGTGCGCAAGAAGATCGCGGCGCACCTGACCAAGACGCCGGGCCTGACGGCGACGCAGTTCTGCCGCGACCTGTACGCGCAGCTGCGGGAGCCGGCGGGCAAGTGCTTCCAGACGAAGCAGCTGGCCGACTTCCGGGGCAAGAAGGGACCCCGCGCCGGCTGCACCTCGCCGCTCTTCTACGCCGCCTACGTCTACTTCGAGAAGAAGCGCGTCGCCGAGGGCCGGCCCAAGAGCCAGCACCGCCTCGCCATGGAGGACATCTGGGCCCGCGAGGGCGGCTTCGACCTCGAGCACCACGGGAGACAGGGGTGAGTGCCCGATGTGTTATCTTCTCTCTTCTCATACTTGTTTTATGCCCCCTGTTTCTTGTCTTCACTGTTGTCCCCCTGGAGCCGCCGCTAACATCAAACAGCTATCTGTGCTCCGCTGGGCGTACGCCGTACATGACCCAGTACGGCACTGTGTCAACGTATTGATTTGGCGTAAGGCTCGTGGTCAATCTTCTATGATGCGAAGTGGCACCTATCTGTTGCGACTATTGATGATTTGCGGGCGCGTAATGATCCTGGTGTGGTTGGACTTAAGATTTGTACATGGATGGTGGCGACACCGCTGTAATATTGCCTTGCTAGTTAAGTATCGATATAATAATGTTAACCTGTTTCCTTTACTTTCTAGGCTTTCAGTCGGTCCAGGGTTACCTACCAAGATTACCACGAGCAAGAAGCGTGCCTCGTGCGTGTTCTTAACATCTCTCATCCGGCGCACGGCAAAGGACCGAAAGGACGTGGGAGAGGAAAGCAAGATTGTATCATGGGGTCGCCTCGCACAGGCGAGAACACGCCGCATCGACGACGTCCTCCGCCAGCCGGCTTGCTTTGACATGTACGTGAGCGACTTCGCTGACGACTTTAAGCATAGGTGCGATGTTGCGGCTGCGGTCGCGCGCAGCTAGTGCAACAGGAGCGGCGCCGGCAGCGCCATTGACAGGGCGCTAACCCACAGCGCGGCCTCGTGGTCCTCTGTCCTGGGAACCAGTTCCAGCGCGCACAGGAGCATGACATATATTCAAAGTACCTACGGCATAGTGCAAGGCGGCTTAAGCCATACGCTCTCATGGAGATGCACACAGTCGATCAGCCTGTTTACTAGGGGTACGTATATGGGAACGTGCGCCCAGTTAACACCGCAGTAGGTATGATAACGAGCCCTGTTATGCTGTCAGCAAAAGCAATGGTGATGATTGGATCGGTTGTGACCTCTCAGTTCGGAAATAACGAAGTGGCGGGGTTTAGAATAGAAGCTCGTCAGCCTGGCAGTGTATCACAACTTCATGTAGGTATTGCCTTACCTCGAGCCCAACGAAAACTTGCACCCGTGTCTACTCAACTGTAACAATAGCCTTCAGTCAAAGTAAACTATACTAACGCTAGTTAACTACATACTATATCCAAGTAAAGCTCGCCTTTACTAGAACGCGAACTTGCCAAGACCACCATTTAGTTGTTGCGAAATCACTGGTAACTGAAGGCGGGGTAACAGGACCACAAGCAGCAAGACGATACTCCATCATCTTCAGAAAGGCCACGTTTTCCCTAGCTTTGAGCTTCTTCGGTTACTTTCGCGCGGGTGACATACGCGTGTGGTTCCTACCACCCTGAATAAGTTCCTACTTTACCAGCGACTCGCCGCTCCCACGATGCCGCAAGCGCAGAAACGAGCGCCAGCAGCGAATACCAAACCCAAGCCCAGCGACCGCGAGAGACGACCCAACCATGATCGACCGACTGATGTCGTCCCGCCGCCATCGCCGGCCGATGTCCTCATGCTTGCCTTTAAGGATGAATATGAAAAGACCAGGGGTCTCAAGGAGGATGGCGAGAAGGTTAGATCCGCCTTCGAAAGGAAGGGTTTGAAGGTGGAACGTTTCGAGATCGACATAGACAATCCCTGGGGTGGGCCAAGGGGTTTAGAAGACAGGCTACGCAGTTTCTTTCGTGTTCCTGATTGGAACAAGATCATCTATTACCACGGACACGGGAATGATTCAAGTGGGAGACTTAAGCTTGTGGGGTAAGGCTTCCTTCCTCAAAGGTAAAGATTTATAGGTAGTTAACAGTTTCCAGGAGTGCCGAAAATGTTTCGATAAGAAGACGACCTGTCATCGAGTGGGATCAAGTGCAAAACCTCGTCATGGACGCCCCATGCCATGTACTTATCATAATCGACTGCTGCTTCTCGGGAGCTTCAGTCACCACAGACCTGTCATTGGATAGGGACAACACCACGTATGCGAAAGAAGTCATCTTCGCCACTGTCTGGGACTCGCGCACTTGGAGCAACAAAATGAGCCCCGCACTGTGCCAAGCACTAGACGAATGGACGCCATCCAACTCCAACGGATTGTCAGCGTGTAAGCTTCTTGGAAGAATCAAAGACATCATGAAAGCACGACGCGACGAATACCAGGTCAGAATAGAGGGGCTCAAGACAGAGCTACAAACGCTGGACAGGAACTCTCCAGGGTACAGGCCACGCAAGGACAGACTCAGGGACGAACTCAAACACTGCCAGGAGAGGAAGGAAAAATACAAACAGCCAAATAAGTATGAGTTCCACGACTCCACGAGGAACCATGACAAGGTTCGCTACATACTCAAAACCCCGCAACAGCAGCATGAAGATCGGCAGCTCAGGGAACAAAGGCGCATGGAACACGAGCGCAGAGAAGAGAGGCGCGCGGAAGAGCAGAGGCGCGCGGAAGAGCAGAGGCGCGTGGAAGAGCAGGAGCGCAGGGAAGAGCAGCATCGCAGGGAAGTACGCAAGGAGGGACTACGGCGCAGGGAGGTAGAAAACAGAAGAAGAAAGGCACGCCAGCTACCTGACAGGGGAGAGCGACGCGGAGAGTAACGATAGAGAGAGGGCCTATCGAGGCCGAACGAGGCACCTAGTCAAACAATGGACACTTGCTTAGTTGGGGAAATGTTCGCCCCCTGTGCGGGATGTAGGTGTTTCGATACCTGAAGTACCGTGTTCAATCACCGAGTGTGGTCTCCCCATACGCTCTTCAAGCTGTTGCCTTCTACGACGCCCAGGGAGGCTTAGGCCTAGGCGGGGGTAAGGCCGGGCGTGCATACCGATCGGCGGACCCGGCCTCAGCTGAAGGGGGGAAGACAAGGATGCCGATCTCGGATACCCAGTTGAGAGACGATAGATCTGTCTCCGTCACGACTGCTGCAGCTGTAATAAATCACTCGCGGCGCTAGACTCTGGGTCTGTATTAGTTAATGTCTTCGCCAATAGTAGCCCACATAACATCCATGGCCTGCCTGGCCTTTGCGCAACGACATCGACATGAGGAGGGCCTGCTCCGCCTCCTGCTGCTCCTGGTGAACGCAAAGGGTTCTCGAGGCCGGAAATAACGCGATCGGCCCTTGATCGGCCTTGATTGGCGCCGCACCCAGCCCTAGCCGCCGGAATACCGAACTCTCCCACCATTGTTCATGCTGGAGCCGGTGGGTCGGAAACGAATCCTTCTGCGACCTCCCCGGCGGGCAGGTACCTAATCGGAGATCCTGCATGAGAACAGGCATGATGATGGTGTAGTATTCCACGGGTTCTTGCATATATAGCAACTCTAAAATTAACTCTATTACCAGAACATACGGTGATCTACGACTGTAGCCTAGCCGCCCTGACTACCTACTTATTTACCTACTCATGAGGCGTTCCGCGAGTACATTACTTCTAGGCTACTAGGTAGGACCCAGGAACAGCTACATACTACCGAACTCCTATGAAGCTGTGGGCGCGCTTACACCGTTCAAGTTGCGGTACACACGGTGAGGCTGACTACCCGTACTTCATAATTCGGTGGGAGCCAATTACTGTCTTGTCCATCTCGACCATAGCCGCACCCATTGTTCCCGCCAGGCAGAGCTAGTACAGGTAGTCATAAGAGTAGTTAGGTTCGATTCCTTTCAGCGCTATTGGTATTACTCGCGTGGCTCATCTGGCAGAAGCCAAGCCCGTGTGGGGGATCTGATAAGATGCGGGTGTATATAGATACCTAGAGTTGGTTCGATTCCTTTCAGCGCTATGAAGTATTGTGTCTGCAGCCCATCTAATAGTGCGCGCGCGCTATGGATCCCTGGGATGCTAAGAAGTGCAGCACTACGTACATACTACAGGCCACAAGGATCATTATTGTCAGGTCGGCTAGTTCGGTGCCAGGCAGCAACCTATCCCGATATACCTAGCAGTCAGGTAGAAATCAGTGCATCTTTCTACACCTGAAGGATAGCTTAGCGTATTTCGGACCTAAATGTTTGAGCTACTTGCGTGTTATACCTATCAGGCTTAGGTTCATGCCTAGCACCAATCTAACGGTGATTATTCTTGCGACTCTTAAGTTCGACTATAACTGATAGATGTTTATACTTAAGTAAATAGAGATACAGCTTCGTAACCATTCAGGTTGTGAATAGCCAGTCTAGTACTTTCAAAAAGGGGGTGTAACAGCTGAGGTAGTGACCTGAGCTTTTCCCTATTACCTATTCCCAAGTATGGATGGCGTAATCTGTATCCTATTTTACTCCCTAGCACCACATATTATGCCGTATAACCAATTGCGAATGGCCATGGGTGCCATTATTCTTTTCTTCCTTCTCTTTTACGTTAGCTACATACTCGTAGGCACATATTAACTGGGAACAATCCTATCTATCCATCCACAGTAACGCTAAAAAATAGATGACTTTTTATTAATTACTTGAAAATAATGGTGCCAAGGCGGCTTGCCTGAGGGAGAGCCTTTTAACGCCTTGCCCAAGGCGCAGCTCTACTTACACATAGTACAGACCCGGCCATGCTATATATTATTGGGCTTATGGCTAGTGTTATGGGTCGTGCCGGACTACCGGTGCTCTGCATCCGCGATACGCAAGGCTTTTCGTTTTCTTTTTCTTTTTTGTCCATCGGAGCATATCTAAAATAATCTTGGTTTCGTAACATATGCATTTGTGTGACGACACATTGCAACTCGTGTTGATTCAATACCATACACTATAACACATTGATGCAAAGAAAGGAAGAAAAAGGTCGTCGTTGGTCCGTGTCGGAATACCCAGGTGGCGGCTGGTACAACGCTTACAATAGTCCGACTTCCAGGAACAAAGGCATCAAGCGGGCGACAAAAAAATTTGCAGTGGTGTCGGGCATCTTAAGAGCGTGTGCTATAATTGTCATTATCGACCTTCCGAGTCTAAAAGTGCACTGCCTGAACGTTACCAAATGGAGACAAGAGTTCAGGAACAATTCTCGGAAGAAGCTCCTGTAAAGGGCCGTCGCGGGTGCAAGGAGTGGATAGGGCATTCAGCCGCCGTCACTAAGTGGATAAAGATCCAGAGGGGTTATTAACGTATTTAGGTTAGATTCCTTGCAGCTCTATTAATACCGCGTCAGTAACTCATCGGATAGAGATCGTATGCACTATTGGCAGATTTTTCTAATGCTGCAGTGAGGAGCGCCAAATCAAGAAGCTTAGCAAAAATAGATGCATAGTTAGGTAAAGCCATGGATCTGGGCCAGCGGTCAACAAGATCTAGTGATCTATGAAGCTAAATATAGCACTTGTAACTTGCCATTGAGACATGGAAAAGATGTAGGTACAAAGCCATGGGGTTAACCCTGCGTGCTTAGTCGAATCAAGCTGACGATTCTTCACTACCGAAACGTGACGAGAGCCGCTGGAAGCAAGATAAGATGCAGCTGTTTTCATTAATATCCACCCTCATTACCTGCGCGTCAGCGGCGGTTCTGCAGAAGCCGCAAGAGCGGGATCTGGCCGCGATAAGCCCCAGGGCCGTCGACTTTCCCTACGTCTTCGCCACCTTCACCGCCAAGAACGAGGGTTCCGATGACGAGGAGAGCTGGCTTCACATCTATGTCTCTCAAGACGGCCTCCAGTTCTCAACATGGAAGGATTACGCCTACCAACCTAGCGCGGGTACCATCCGCGACCCCACCATTATAAGGAACGGCGATTGGTACTACGTCGCTTATACGATTAACTTTAACAGGAACGGCTTTGCTGTGATCAGGAGCAAGGACCTCAAGAGCTGGGAGCCCGTGAGTACGATAAGACCGAACGTCGAGGATGGCGTGACGAGAGTCTGGGCTCCGGTAAGTATCAACTTGCGAACATCGTCCGGCTTCACGCTTAATACAGAATCTGGCGACACCGGCGAAGGCAGAATATTAAGCTAATATATCTTTTCATATAGGAATACTTCAGGGACGTAGACGGTCAAATATACGTGATCGTGTCCATCGAGACGAAGAAGGCGGAGTTCGCGCCCTACATCTTCACGGCCAAGAACAATGACCCGGGCAACCTCGGCGCCGGAGAGAAGCTGGACGTGCACAACTACGGCAACGGCGTCAACCAGCCGCACATCGACATGTTCGTCGTCTATAACGAGGCCGACAAGGAGACGCCGTACCACGCGTTTATGAAGAACGACAAGGAGAAGTACATCGAGCACCTCACCTCTAAGACCATCAAGGGCACCTGGGAGTACCAGCAGACCAACAACGGCCTGGGCTTCGGCGCACGGGAGGGGCCAGCTGTGAGTTCCTGCCTCCTACTACATGACAATGTGGAAATCGATAAACATGCTGATACGTCCGTTGTTCAGTTGACTAAGCTCAAGAACGGCAAATGGATCATGTGGATGGACAACTACCACGGAAACTTCCTGTACTCTACGAGGTAAGAACCCTGCTGTCGTATGCGTTCTGCTTTGCTCTCGCTAACAATACGGGTTCAGTGACGATCTGTGGAACTGGTCGAACTCGGAGAACATGCCTTCTCACAACAGGTGGTTCCGTCATGGCACGGTTATTAAGCAATAATAACGAGTTTGGGTGGATGGTGATATCGCGTTGTGGTTGCTGGGTGTCACTGATCTCTGAAGGGATCCACCACCAGGGACGGTGATACGATAACCCGGCTGGTTTATATAGGTGATAGATCTCCTTCGGAGGAGAGAGCTTCTAGACTTAACTTACTCTCCTTGCAAGTGATCACTAGGGTGCCAAGTCAACGTTCACCTGAACTCGATAGGTGACATATTAGCATCTAAGCGATCACTTTCAAGAAGAGTAAAGCGAATGAGGGATCCGTGATATAAGTCACCAGCAACGCGATAAACAAGCAGCATCATTTAATCTAGGTACAACGACACCTTGTAGTTGCTGATTGCAGTACAATGAGAGTCGGATGTCTCTTCTACTATTTTCCACACCGGACTTCCCTGTCGTGATCAATTGGTGACATATAATTTTGGGGTTCCGTGCCCATGGCAGACTCACCGCGTCTTACCCCTGATGGTCTGCTGCCAGCTGTAATCGATGCAGAAGTATCACGAATGCGGCGGCTCAGTGGCACGAGTCGACAAATCCCCGAAACTTGCTACCTAGATTGGTGTAGTCTTAAACCCCTTAAACGCCGGCTCATAACCCGGCACAGGGTGCGGGATCTCTTCGACTATTATGGAGGTGCCTTTCAAAAGTTGTGATCATACGGGGACCCCTGCCGGCTGCTAGCAGGCCCACCTAGCTACCTGATGTCAGCCGACCCATTTTAGTATGCAGATCGCACCAAATTTACGGATAGATGCACAAAATTACTATTGAATCTAATTTAGTTGCGATAGGTTTTTTTTATTAATTCAATTTACCTCGTTTAGGTTTTTAACTATTATTATTGTTTTTTTTGGTTTTTTAATAACGTATATTACGACNTTTATTTAATAATAAAAACTTAAAAAACTAAGAAAGCTAAAAAGTTATAAAAACGAGAAATTAATAAATAAATTAAAAAAAAATTAGCAAAAAAAACTTATAAATACTAAATAAATAAGCCATTAAAGCCTTAAATTCGAGCCCTTAAACCTATCGCAATTATTACGAAGGCCTTATTGCCGTAACAGCAGTAATATCTTTCAAATTAACGTAAGTTAATGATAACATACCGAGTTATGGAGCGTTACCGTTAATCGCACCTAATTTGTATGCAAAAGTGGGTTAGTGGGCATTTGTGGGGATGGTACGTACAGCTGGCAGCTGTCAGGGACCCTCCTATGGTCACGACTTTTGAAAGGCACCTCCGTAGACCGTGGGGTAATGTAAAGGCCGCTGAGGCGAACGAGATCTGTGATAAATGTGCTATGAATGATTCATCTACGGCTCCCAGCGCCCTGTCTCCCTTCTAGCTACAACGTTACTGCTTCTTCCCAAAGATCAAAGCGCCGAGTCTAGCGAATGAAAATCCGAGTCAGAGCCTGAAACGGAAGGCGAACGACCAAGTGATTCCAACGATTCCAGCGAATAACTCCTAACTTTGGCTCCTAAGGCTACCCGAATATTGGCCTTTGAAGGGGCCTCTTTTTTTTTCTTTATATATATATATATATATAATTTGCTTCAATCGAATAAATACCCCGACTATACCTTCTTAAACTTCTAAAGTAATCGGTATTAATCCGACAAATGACAGCAGATGCGTCTGAGTTCAACTCCCTTTTTCGGTTTTATACGTACTTAAGTAGGTATCCTTTTTGGGAGGTCACCTGCTAACCAACCCCGTTTCTGATGCTGCTGCTGCTGGAGGTTAAGATATACGGGATTTTGAGTATGGATAGGCGGGAGGATACAGTGGATTGCAAGGGAGGAATGCTGGAACTTTAAGGAAAATGTGTGTTAAATTATAGGGGCAAAGGGGCGAGGATAGCGAAGCAGCTCCTAGAATGGGTATAAAAATCAATAGAAATAGTTTAAGCTCGAAAATCCGACAAAAGCTAATATGGACTGAAAAAAAGAAAAGTCTGTAACCTCTAGAGTCTCTCAACCTTACCCGTCACGATTGCTCACTCCTCTCCAATCCCCATCCTTCTCTCTCCTTCACTCACTTCGCATATCCTAGGATCTGCCTCTCGATAATGCCCACGGCATCCAGGTCGAGGTTCTCCTGGCGGATCTTCAGCGCCCGGCTCCTGTATGCCGGGTCCGCGAGCACGCGGTCGACGGCCCCGCGCACGGCCTCGGCCGTCGACCGCTGCGTGCGCAGGTTGACGGCGACCCCCGCGTACTCGGCGCGGCACGCGACCTCGAGCTTGTCCTCGCTCTCCCCCGCCACCACCAGCGGCACGCCGGCCGCCGCCGCGTGCACGAAGCCGCCGTAGCCGCCGTTGGTGACGAAGACGTCGGCGTGCCGCAGGATCGCGTCGTACGGCAGGTAGTCGACGACGCGCGCGTTCGCCGGTATCTCCTCTACTATTCCCATCTCCCCCGTAGGTAGCGACGCCCCCTTCGTCCCGAGGATGACGACCACGAGCACGTCGTCGCGGCCGGCGAGCCCCGCCATCGCCGGCGCCAGCAGCTCGCCCTGGTCCCGGTTGATGGTGCCCTGGCTGACGGGCACGACCTTCTTCCGGAGGGGCGAGTCCGCCGGCAGCGCCGCGTTGGCCGCGATCTCGGGCCACCACGGCGGCAGCAGGCGCTCGAGCTCCGCGCCCGTCGGCAGCGGTGAGGGGGGTAGCGCCCCCGCGTAGCGGATCGAGGCCGGCAGGTCGCTGCGCGGGTACTCCATGCTGGGGCTGCACAGTTGGAAGAGCACGGGGTAGGGGTGGAAGAAGGCGGCGTCGAAGAAGTAGGCCTTGGGCGCGGGTGCGGCGGTGCAGCCTAGCTCCCTGAGGCCGGCGCGCAGGAGCTGGTCGAGGCCCTGGAAGGGCACGCCGAGCATGGCGTCGTTGAGGGCACGGTTACGGGCGCGGCCGGCCTCAGTAGCGTCGGGCATGATCCCTGGACCGAAGGGCGCCGTGTCGGAGCTGCTCACGAGCAGCGGGAGGGTGTTGACGGCCACGACGTCGGGGAAGCGGTCGTAGCCGCGCGGCGGCGCGGCGCCGAACAGGAACGGCAGCGCCGCCATGGCGAAGACCTCGGTCACCACAACGACGCGGCGGCGGCGCGACCCGGGGTGTTCGCGCGCGCGCAGCGCCTCCAGCAGCGACCGCAGGCGCGCCGACTGCGGGCCCATCGCGGGCAGGAATACGTTCTCGAAGTCCCACAGCACGCGCGGCAGGCCGACGGGCGCGCGCAGGCGCGCCTCGCGCACGGCGGGCGTGACGAAGGTCGCGCACTCGTGCCACTCGGCGCCGGTGCTCTCGACGCTCGGCCTGAACTCGGGCGAGCTCATGAACACGGCCTCGTAGCCCCCGCGCTCGATGAGCTCGCGCGCCAGCCGGAGGACGGGCACGGTGTGGCCTACCACCGGCGCTGCCGCGAACACCAGCAACGGGCGGGACTCCTCCTCGATGTTTCTGACCGCGGGCATTTCGATTTAATTACTACGTTGAAAGGACGGGAGATTCTGAAGGTCTGAAGGGTCCGTTGCAAGCTAGATCCAGGAGCCTAGGAGGGCTATTTACAATGGATGAACCCCCTGCCAGGCAGCACTGCTGCCAGAGTGTCCCACAACGGACTACCTATATACGCATCCGTGATACCTCCTATGAGCTCGTGATAGCTGCTGCTATCAGGAGGTTGAAGCTCTGTTGGGGGCAATCGCGACCACCCCGCCGATACACATGCTCTCTCTCTCTCTCTCTCCAGACCACCATCATCATATAGTACATTGACCCCAAAGAGCTTCGATAGCCGATATATCCAAAGGATTCGCCGCTATTGTAGGCCCAGATGTCCGTAAAGGCCCGTGATGGGCGCGTTAGACTTGCATTCCTTTTCTTTTTATATCTAAAGACAAGGTGAAGTCTCGTCTTTTGTACTATCTCGCGCCGATACCGACCTGACGTACCCACCGTTTTAACCTTATTGGGGCAAAAGGAGTGAAAAGGGGGATCGCTGTCCCACTGAAGGATCGCTGTCCCGCTATTTCTAGGCTCCCCCTCTCGTTCGTTGTTAGGGTCTCCCTCACCCCCAGGGCTTGGTAGCGCGGGAGGGGTCTCGTTTACCTTCCGAGGGCTCGAGGGCGCTTAAGTAATCTTAACGGTGCTTCTTAAGGCTCGCCATTCCATACGACACGCGATACTCTCATGAAGTTGGTCTTATGCCGTGTTTCCTAGGCCTTAGGGCTCGACAGCTCCCAAGGGGTAATGATGCCCTAGGGCCATGTGGTACTTAAGGGATCCATCCGTGCCGCTTTTCTAACGAACGATAACGCTGCAAAAAGCTTAGCGAGCCGGACTATTTCCAGGCTTCTCAGTACTAGTTATATTTCGTTAATGTAGTTTATAGTTCGTTCTTTTTGTTACGTGAAAGAGATACGAGAAGGAAGGATATCTTATAGACCAAGACAAGATTTCAAGAAGCGTTTCAACACGCTTGTAAAGAAAAATCTCCAGCTGTTAATATAGATGTATCATAGCGTGGCGGAAGTAGGTCGGTTACCGACTGGCAAAATGTTAACAATCAAAACAAGCCGGGCTTATAACTATCACGTTAGAAACAAGAAAAGAAACACCGGGAAATTCTGAATATCTAAAGGCTTTATTAGAATCTAGATACAGAAAGCTAGGAGGGCTATTTCTAATGAATGACCCTCCTACCAAGGGGCCTCGCAACGGACTTACCTATCGAGTTCAGGTGAAGGTTGAGATAGCACCTAAGTGATTACTTTTAATGAGAGTGAATTGAGTGTTCTTTAAGCTTGGATATTTCCTCCTAAGGAGGAGATTTATTACCTACATAAACCGTTCGGAGACATGTATATCCGCTCCTAGGTAGTGAATCTCTTCGGGGATTCGTAATATCAGTCACCAGCAACGCGTAGGGACTATATACGCTCCATGATATATATATTGTGTCAGATAAATAGTATCACATATTCTACTAATACTTCAGATAGAAACATATGAGACATCGCTTCGTAATACCGAGACCTATACATTAATAATACCCCATCCTAATATACACAACCTGCGCTTCTACTACCCCTGCATCAAACAATTTCCCCTCATTTTCTCCCTCTTTCTCCCTCTCTCCTTCCCTCTCCCTCGCTCTCATATATTCCCTTAATAAGCCACCTGGGCGCTGAGCCCATCCATCTCGCGATCAAAGTTGCGGTGCTGCGCGATCTGGAACCAGAACTTCTCGAGGAATCCTTTACCCTCCTTGGCGATCGTCACCGACTCCTTGAGGCTGTCAGGCGCGACCTTGGCCAAAGTGACGACGCCGTACGACTCGACGGCGCTGCCATCCGTCGACACCTCGACGCCCGGCAGCGTCGCGAACGCGAGCCTGAGCAGCTCGACGGCCTCGCCCGACGCCGCGACGGGCTTCAGGTGTCCGAAGGCTTCGCGCAGCCAGTGGAGCGCGCGCCCGCTCTTCGACAGCGCCTTTACGGCCTCGGCGCCGCCGGGCACGAACACGGCGTCGAACATGGTCGAGCGCATGCCCTCGAGGTGGTGGTCGGGCACGACGCCCCGGCCCGGCTCCTTCCCGTCGGAGGAGGCGCCCGCGGGATACACCTCGGAGCGCCGGGGCGCGATGGTGAAGGGCAGGGCGCCCGAGGCCCTGACGGCGGCCCTGACGGCGCCGTAGGCGTAGGCGTCGTAGCCGTCGGCGACGACGAGGGCGACGCGGCGGCTGGCGATGGTGGGCTTGGAGGGGGGGAACTCGGTCTGGCTGAGCTTGGCGGCCTTCCTGCCGTGGTTGGCGCGCGTCGTCTGCCCCTCGGGCGGCGTCTTGCCGCCGACCATCTCGGCGACGGTCCGCGCGAGGCCGAGGTCGATCTCGGCGAGGCGCTGCGACATGCGCTCGTAGACGACCGGGTCCTCGCAGTGGTCGAGCTCGAACGAGAACGCCGCCGCCAGGTGGCTCTTCTCCGGCTCCGTCAGGCTGTTGTAGAAGAGCTGCGCCTGGTCGAAGTGCTCGCGGAACTTGGCGCTCTTGGCCCGCACCTTGACGCCCTGCACCGGCACCTTGCTCTCGGGGTACGCGCCCTCGCGCGCCGCGGCGGGCGGCCGCGTGCCGAAACGGTTCGGCCAGTAATTGACGGTGCCTTGGGTTATCGTATGTCGTCCCTGTCCGTCGCGGTTGAAGTTCATTACGGGGCACACGGGCTTGTTTATGGGGAGTTCTTGCCAATTGATGCCGAGACGTGATAGTTGTGTGTCGAAGTAGCTGAAGCTCCGTCCTTGTAGCAGAGGGTCATCTGAGTGGCCGATTCCGGGGACCATGTGCGATGTACAGAAGGCAACCTGCTCTGTCTGGGTGAAGTATTCGTCAACATTCCGGTTGAGCTCCAGCTCACCGATGTATCGGACGGGGATAACATCTTCTGGCCAAAGCTTGGTAGAGTCGAGAACGTCGAAATCGAAGTCATGCTCCTTGGATTCCGGTATCGTCTGGATGCCAAACTTCCACTTCGGATATGCTCCATTCTCAATGGCTTCCCAAAGATCCTTGCGATGGAAGTCCGGATCCTGGCCAGCCAGTTTCAGTGCCTCGTCCCAGACGAACGAGTGCACGCCGAGCTCAGGCGTGAAGTGGAACTTAACGAAGTGGCGTTCGCCCTTCTTGTTGACGAGGGTGAACGTGTTGACACCAAATCCCTGCATCATTCGATACGAGCGAGGGATGGCCCGGTCCGACATTGTCCACATGTACATGTGGGTGGCTTCAGTGTGCATGTAGACGAAGTCCCAGAAGTTGTTGTGAGCCGACTGAGCCTGGGGGACCTCGTTGTGCGGTTCGGGCTTTACGGCGTGCACGACATCGGGGAACTTGATGGCATCCTGGATGAAGAACACGGGGATGTTGTTGCCGACAATGTCCCAGTTACCCTCTTGGGTGTAAAACTTCACGGCAAAGCCGCGGACATCTCGTACGGTGTCCGCGCTGCCGCGAGAGCCTTGTACGGTGGAGAAGCGAACGAAGACGGGCGTTTCGCGTGACGTATCTGTTAAGACACCAGCAGACGTCACGTCCTCTGCGCTCTCGAATAGCTTGAAAGTGCCAAATGCGCCTGCTCCCCGCGCGTGAACGACTCGCTCCGGAATGCGCTCATGGTCGAACCGATGGATCTGTACGTGTGAGCATAATAGCGTCGTTAGAGGACGGGCATGCGACGGACCTTCTCTCTGGCAAACGAGTCCTCCAGGAGCATCGGACCCGTCTGCTCATCGTTGGCTACCCTCAGCCACTCGTCCGTGTTCTCCTGCTTCACACCGAAATCCGTCGTGATCCGGTCCTTCTCCGACACCTGCGTAGTGACGCCATTGAGCTGGGAGATTTTACTCCCTTTCTCTCCGCCGACCATGCTTTTGACTTTGCTGATCGCCTCGGGGACGATGTTTGATGACATTTGACGAAGCTGCCTGTTTAATCCGTAGGTAGCACTGTAGCAGGACTACGGTACCTAGGGTCGATTGAGCTGGTGTGAGGGCAAATGAACTGAAGAAACTGCCCGTATTCTGGGTTTAGGGAAAGGTACCACCCCGCGGTCCATGTTATAATACCTACCTGACATAAGTATGATGGCATGGAGGTCAGGTCTCTACCTGTGCGCGCGCAGGCTTCCGCTTGCCACCTTTCTTTGTTGCACCTCGCCAGGTTCAAGTCACCATGATACCGTTGACGCGCTCACTCTCCGTATCGTTGACGTCAAGAACCCGTCCGGCCAATCAGACGGGCGGCATTGGAGCTTGAGGTTGACGCATTGCGGGGCGGGTTCGACGCCAAGCCAAGAAACATATTTCCATTTTCAGACGCACGTGGGAGCCGTTCGTAGAGTCTTGATGTAATACTCGGCATTTTCTGCCATTTCCCTGCCATTTCCTGCCCGCTGCTGCTGCCGTGTTCCTGGTAACTCTAGCCGTGCAAGCATTAGCTCCGGCAGTCTCGTCCAATCGTGGCCGTCACATTAGTGACCCAGACTGCCAGACTGTCAGACTGCCAGAACTGCCCTTGCGCGGACCATCCGCCGCACACGTCTCCAGTGTTGGTATCCAGTGTTATCCACGGCCCGAGCTCGGGGTTTACCCACCGCCCAACGTGAGCCCTAGTCAAGCTCTCCGCGCATCCGAGAGGATATTACAGAGGGGCGTAGACGCTGACACATTGAATATAAGAGCTCGATTGGCTTTGGTCGCTTACGATGATGCATAGACCTATTACGTCTAAGTCATGGCGGGTGGCGCGTAAGCAACTACATAGGTATCCAAATACGCTTTTGAAGAGTGAAGGTTACACCTCGGGACCGAGGACTCCTACCCAGTTCCGTGGAATTGCTAGATGATGCAGGTAGTCTAACTCAAAGGATGTCAGTCTTAAGTGTATATCCTACGCAGCATGCTTATCTTAAAACTATATAACCGCTTTCTATGTTTGCTTAGCTTCAGTACATTGGGGTCGCAAGTCAAATACAGAACTCTATCTCAATGACGCATATGCAGAAGATCACTCAGAAGACACGGGAAAGGAATGATAGTCAAGATCAAATTAAACTGACGAGTAGCTCCCGAGTTGGTACGGCTGGTCTGAAGAAGTATCGCGTTGTTGTTGGCAGGTGTCACTGATCCCTGAAGGGATCCACTACCAGGGACGGTGATACGGTAACCTGGCTGGTTTATATAGGTGATAGATCTCCTCACTAGGAGGAGAGATCTCTTAGATACACACACTCAATTTACTCTCCTTGCAAGTGACCGCTAGGGTGCTCAGTCAAGCCTCACCTTAATTCGATAAGAAGAAAAATGGATGAATTGGAGGGATAGGAGAGTCTTTGAACAGATGCTCAAAGACTCACTAGGTACTTGTCTACCTACTTAACGTATCTATAGACGGAAGTTGTCAGGCAGGGGCTTTGTCGAGGCCCACTACCTGTACCATACTAAGGTGCCTCTCATCAAGAATGAGACCGACCTCCGTATCCAGCCATAGCAAAGTCAACCGTGGTTCAGAGTTTATAGCCGAGGATGCCATGTAACAACTTTCTCATGCCAAGAGAAAAGTATTCGCAGGCGATCCTAGTTGGAAACCAGTATGTAGTTTTTCCCAGGTCATCGTAGCATTACCGCAAAGAGATGTGGCAATGCCGAACGCCCAAAAATATCCACAAAAGAAAATGCAAACCTGTAGGAGATGAATCGTCCGCGAAAGGTTCTTAGGAGAAATTCATGAAACCGGCAGTGAACAGTTTGTTTTCTTGCCATGATCGTCTCTTGTTCTTCATCAAACCTTGAATTTTTTTCTTTTCTTTCTTCATTTCCCTCTTTCCTCTGGACCCGGAAGGCTGCTTCTTCAAGCAGGCTTGTAGTTCAGAAGCGAGCCTAGTCGCCTTAACCGTGGTAATGTACCTGTATTGGCAACTCGAGGTTTCTCCACGGCCATAAGATGATGGCTGTAATTCGCAGACAAACGCATGCAGGGATGAATGCTATACCTCAGACGTAAACATCAATGCTCATATCCCTTTCCAAGCTTCTATAAGCATGGGGCACACCGCAAAGTGTTATAAGTAGGTAATCGGTCAGTAAACTTGTCTCTTATCCTTACTTAGGACCCGAAACTGATTCCGATCTCCAAGAATCTCACGTAGAGTTGGCCTTGCCCTTAGCATACATAGCTGTTTAAGGGCCTTGTTGGGCGCTACTGGGATCTGTACCACTTGTGTCATTGTCTATCGGGCTTGGTTTAAAGAAGTACTCCTCATGGGACTATCCCGTAGTAGGCCCAAAGCCTGTAAATCCGGCTGCTACGGTCGCACCAAAACTCTCGTTAAAGTCAGATTCCTCGAGGCCGAAAGTCATGTTTGGATCGTGCGGTGCGGACCAATACTCTGTAGCACTCTGGTCCAGTGGTAATTGGGGGGTAAAAAAAGTGCTGGGAGCAAGGTCCACACTGGGGGGAAAGGAGTCATTGCTGGCGGGTGTGGAAGTCTCAACGCCACCTAAAGTAAAGAGACTGTCAGCGCCAGCGACATCAGGAGCAGCTCTTGTATGAGTAGGAACATATCCAAGATCGATACTAGTATAAGTGCTGTTGGCGATATTTGTGCTTGCGTGAGAGCCGTCACCGATACCATGATGACTAAAACTAGGGACAGGAAGACTCAAGTCAGTATGTAACCTGCTAGCAGGACTCTGGTAACTACGGGTACGGTCAGTAGCACTGAAGTCAGTATCGGAGTTGTTTTCGGTACGATGGTGACTATAACTAAGGCCAGGGAGGCCAGAGTCAGTCTGTAAACTATTAGCAGGAGCGTGGTGGCTGGAGGTGTGGCTGAAGTCAGTGTAGAATCTGGAGCCGACGCACACATGGCCATGAGAACTCTCTGTGACCTCAGCGTGAGTTCTGGAATGGTCGCTTACATGGGATCTAGTAAAGGAACGGTCGTGAACATCAAAGCCAGTGTTTGAGATTCTCATGGCGTGACGATTAGTGTCAGGGCGATGGCCAGTCCCAAGGTTTGCATGAGAGTTGTCGGTAGGAAGGCTTCTGGCAATGTCAAGCCCAGAATAAGAAGCGCCAGTAGAATGAGGACCTGTGTGGGGGGTCTCGTTGCCGGCAGCACAGCCAGTGGGGGTAACAACACTGCCCGTAGAAATCCTTGGTGGTGTTTGCTGTTCCAAAACCTCTTGTTCAGCCTGACAGCTCTTGAGTTTCTTCATGTCTTCCTGCTTCTTCTTCTCGTGTATACGAGCCCTCTTCTTGCTAATTACAGATGGCGAAACGGTTGGGTCTACTGAGTCATCTTTCTCGTCTACTGTGGTCCCTTTATCGAGAGCCACACTCTTCCCCAAGCGGACTTGTGCGTCCCTGTTTTGATTCAGGCCTCTGTTCATCACCTTCTTCTATTGGCATAATCAGTTTGTATTCTTGAAAATCTGCGGCTTGAGAAACTTACGCCAAGCTCATCCCGAGGTCACCAGGCAAGTCTATGGACGAAGTTGCCATCCTTGAAAAGCGATAGAACAGTCGCTTTGGACCGCTAGAAACAGTTAGCATCTTGTTGGCTTGCAAGAGGTTAGGGGAAAAGATCGCAACATACTTGCAACGACTCCTTTATAGCATCAACTCTCTCTTGGAAAGTGTCGTAGGACTCGTACTTACGCGCATTTGCATCGAAGTACCGGGGGATGTTGCAACGGCCCTCTTGTGCATCCCGAGCTGATCTCTACAAGCAACATTAGTCCCATCAACTCTACGTATATAGTTAATAGGTAGTTGGCACTTACAAGTAGGTCCCACAAGACCAACTCAAAGTCCAAATCGCTGTACTTCTTATTATTCCGGAGAGTAACAACCGTCTGGGAAGTTGGGCCCTCGATAGTGCTCGTCAAGTCCTGGGCCGCAACGAAGAATTCCCCAACGTATCGACGTTAGCCCTCCAGGTCTGACGGAAAGTCGACACATGTCGACACCTTGTTGTTTTGATCAAGGTATTGTCGTCTGACCCTTTCTAGGTCGTCCAAGCCCTGAATGAAGCCTTGATACGCTCCCTGATGTGACCCCATCATGTCTTGGAAGGTCGGCGGCTGAGGTGCCTGCTTCGTGGGAGCCTGAGTGGGCGCCACACCTTCTGCCGGAGCATAGGATGGTGTTGACGAGGCTTGAGGTTCTGGGAAGGATATTCCTCCCGGCTGGTAAACACCTGCCCCAGTTCCAGTGGTGTGCTCCATTCTGGAGCCCTTGGCATGCTGCGAAAAGTTTGAGTTGTTCACTGTTGTTATAAATGGTCGACTGTTTAGGGCGTAGGGAGTTGACAGTAAAGTAATCGTGGGTTAACACCGCGAGTTAAACAGGGAACTCGGTCTATGGTGGTGTTTCCCTTTGGATACTAATACTGGTCTATAAAGTTATGTTAGCTGCAGTAGTGCAATGGTAGAGTAAAGGGTGCTAAAGTGGAGGAAAGGCGAGAGACGGGTGAGCCTAATTCTGTGAATTGGGGAGTTAGGGTACCATGTGATGGGCACTGGTAAGGTTCGGGGAAAGATGTCAGGTCAGGTAGAAGATGGCGGGAACACGCGGCAGAAAATAGGAAGAATGAATGTATTGAAAGTGGGAGGTTTGGGAAAGGCCAGTGTCGAATATGTCACGCCGACGATACTGGATATGTACCTAGGTACTCACCTCAGCAAATCAAGGCCCTCCAATGCCGCACTGAAGTTGTTTATCTTTTCCGTGATAACGTCTTCCTGTACTGTGATTTTAATGCTTATCAAACCATTTTATATCTTCGATTCGATATTTTGTGCGTGGACAGGCCGACGATTTAGAGTCAACACCATTACCTAGGTAAAAGCTGGATAAGAAGTATCGGTCGTGATAAATTCAAGCTGTCAAGGGCTCGCATCAGTCATTCGTAAACTTAGTAGAGATGGGTGAGCAAGTAATCAAGAGATATCACCACCAAGTATATGTGATACTTGGTAAGGTGCTGTGGTAGAACTAAGAAAAGTAGGTTCTCAGGGATAGGTAGTTAGGTGAAGCCAAGCTGGGGAGCTTATGATGGGCTGAGTTAAATATTAAATAGATAGAAGGAACATACCTGAATAAAAGGAGTCTATATACGCCGAAAGACGTGACGAGGAAGGGAGGGGATGTCGACGAGCTTGTCGGGGAGTGTGGTTGTCAAGAAGGTTGTTATGGAAGGGATGTCGAGGGGGATGTCGAGCAGCTTGTCGACAAACTTGTCAAATAACTTGCTGCGGAAGTTGCCGCGGAGGTTTCTAAGGAGCTTATTAAGGAGTGAAGTTGTCGAGAAGCTTGTCGAGAAGCTTGTCGAGGGGCTTGTCGAGGGGCTTGTTGAGAAGAGATCACTCTTCGAGGGGTCAACCGAAGCAGCCCCGCTTTATTTTCATGAATAGTCAGTCTGAAAGAATAAGGGTAGGTAGCTGTGGGTAAAGAAGGGATGAGCCTGAACTTGGATAAGAAAGGGGCAAACGTCAACACCTTATTAAACGTATATCAACGAAAGCACACGGCCATAACAGTCCTGCCACTCTATCACTACGCTTGTGTATATCACGGTGAAGTACGGGGAATCGCCACATGCCTTCTTTGAGACAACTTCGGCTCCTTAAACGATGGAAATCAGGTTAGGAACCGCGAAGGCCACGTGAGGGTGTGTATATGTCTTCGTTTCTTGTGGGGGATCTCTGTAGTCATGAAGGGCCAAAGAAGTAGGCAGTCAAGATGCTTGCTAAGTACCTAAGAAGGCTAAATGGAAGTATATAGTTATGAAGATTGATGAAGGGAAAGGGAGAATGAGTTAAGGAAAGATGCCTTGAATTTATAGCATTACAAAGGAGCTTAGGAAAAGAAATAGTAACCCTCACTCGCGAATGAACATCCCAAGAAGCTTAGTGCTTAAGTGTCGTATAGTGGTATCTATATTTGTGTAACGGATGGGCCCAGGAAAGGAAACAATGTCCCTCATTAGTGATTAAGTGTCCCAAGAGTCTCGGCGCCCACTATCGTATAGTGGCATCTGGATATGTAGCTGGTAAGCCCATAATGGGCAAGGGTGTTCCTAGTCAGCGACCACACGTCCCAAGAGGCTTGAGTTTCTTACTGTGGCATCTTACTTGTTGAGATACATAGTGAAATAGCAATAAAATAGTCACTTTTAAGGGGAATAAATTGAGTAGTGATTCAAGGAATATATCCGCTTAAAGGAAGAGATTTAGGACTGTTTAATCATCTTACAGGGGTCATTAATTGGCTCCTTTGCAGTAGATCCCTCGAATGGGACCTCTGATACTAGCATTGCGAGACATTTAAATCTACAGAATAGGTAGGGTAAGCCCAGAAACAGCAAGAGTGTTTCCCATCAGCGATGACACACGCACCCAGATAACCTTGGCTTCCAGTTAAGTACAATGACATATTGATCCCGGGGCCATGTGATATATTTTCAGAGGCGTGGGGATACGGACAAGGAGACAGTTATAAGACCCAGAATACAGGCTTTTTAGCAATTGGATGAAATTAAGGAAACGGTTTGCATAATGAATGTACACCCGTACAACAGTTTACCTAGAGCTTACCAGGCGGGAAACCTACCCAACCGCTAGGAAGCGCACACAAGGTTGGTGGCAGCAGGTTTGCATAACAAAGAGGATACAATATAAAGGCTCAGGCACGTTGCAGAACTATAGATAATATCATTGAGCTTTGCTATTTGGAGATTGGTTTTTACAGATTAGTTTTTTAAACTATATAAAAAACCAATCTCCAAATAGCAAAGCTTAAGATAAACTAAGAGCGGGCTCTGATACCACTTTTCGTTCAGCATTAACTGGGAAAGCGAAAGACGGATGCCTCCTTGACACAAGGTGGCCATTTCCAGGCCCCTGAATGTTTAACAACGGACCCATCCCAAATCTATACGAGATTTAGAGGCACTCTATGAAATTCAGGCGGGAGGAATGGGGGTTCCTGTACGTCAGCTTCCTTTAGCTCTGCGGATGTAGGCTCTGGGGAGAGGGTGTTGGTTTATCATTTCCCCATCCCTTCTAAACTGACCACCCTCAATTAAGGTCCCTCCAAATGGGTATCGAAGTAACCAAACTTGAATGCTTCGGTTACTTAAGCTGGAACATATGCATTACTCCCTTGCACGTCCTATTCAAAGGGGCCGTGCCAAGCCGCAATACCCTCATTGAGAATGCATTACGGAGACCCATCATTCCGAAAGGACTGATCATCTAGCCTAGTGTGGCTTAAGTTGATTTCCATAGCAGTGAGTCCTAAACGGAGTTTTGGTGCTCTATTCCTGGGCGCATTACCGAGAGAATCACTACATCTATATGAATAATATCGAGATTTAATTCTCATCTCAACCATAATGTAAGAAAGCAGTGATACGAAGTCATTAAGCCTAGGCAACTGAGAAGTTTTCAAATGATCTGTATATAATACAGGGAATGATCGAAAAATTACACACAGTTCATTTTCTATACGGGGCAACACTTATAATGTACTAACATTACCCCAGAGACCTGGGGATATCTGCGATCCAACTCCATCGTCAACTCTATCGGTCAAATATTAAGCAATCCTATCATGGCAGAAGCCCCCTAGGGACCTACAGAGCTTCGTCCCATGTTGACAAGCACTATGTACACATCTATTAGACCCGACTCCCGAGCCCCTCTATCTCTCTCATCAAACCACGTGCACATACCTCACAGGACTTGGCAGCCGTTGATGTCCGCAGTATTCCAGCTATCGTGATGCTAGAGGTCCTGTATGAGCTCATGATAAGTCCCATGTTGTCCTGTGCTGCTCGAATTCCTCGGATGCGAAGAGCGGGTCTTGGTGCCAGCTATTATCCTTGACTCATATTGAGACCACGCACCCGTTACCCGTCTGCGAGTCCATGTGTATCATAACCACCGTCACCGCCATCACTAGTAAGGGGACATGCGATATCGGTGGCTGGGCTACGCAGTGATGAGGTGTCACCAGCCTTCTCAAGGCCATGTTCTAAAGTTGGAAGTAATGAGTGGAAAAGGGAGAAACGTAGGGGGGGTTATGGGTATGCGATCGTGGCTACATTTGGCTAGGTGAAACGGATAGCTGTGAAGTTAATTACACGAATTCAATAACCCATGCGGCGCCTGCAGGAATCAACTTAGCCCATTTCCCCTTGCTTCGCTGAGACATCCGTCACCTCTCCAACCGGACACATGCAGAACATTTTGCTCCCTGCTCTCGGACTTTTGTAAAGCTTAGTTACTCAGCTAGAGAGCGGGGCTGGGGCGTCAATGAGCACGGAGACTGGGGAGGTCCTTGATACCTCCCGAGATCTGCGGATGACATCCCTGGCTGTTTGATAGGCACTCAAAGCATACGTAGTACCTGGCCGTCTTGTAATACACCCAATTTGAGAACTCCCCCATTGTTGGAGTCACAAGTTCTTGTGTCAGCGGAAGAAGACGTCGAGCAGGGGTGTGAAATGTCTCGTTGTCAACAAGCATGCCTTATGACAAGGCTTCCATGTGGTCACTCGATAAAAGCTCTAAATATATACTTATTACTTTTCGGCTTAGAATGTGGCGTTACGTGGAAATCATAAGTACAATGCAGGTAGCACGAGAAACCTGGAGTACAAACTCGAATATCTAATATAACAAGGGCTTTCATTGGCTAGAACCTCTATGAAGGGGGCTTGGGGCTTTCTTGTTGGGAGTTGAAGAGATACACGTAATACTTGTCATGAACAAGAGCGCTTGACCTTTGGAATAGCTCAAGATCACTGATAGGAAAAAGATCTCTGTTATAGCTCCCTATGGTGATGGGATACTCTGTGGACGGAGTCAAAATAGGAAAACGACCGAACGTGTTCTCAATTGTCGCTTCATCTATGCACCTGATTCCTCATATAGGTCTTTCTCTAGATGGCATCTAGTACACATTACTTAATTTGTCTGAATACTTCCTTGTAAATCTTGCACTTGATCGTGACCAGCTTTCAAGTCAACTTTAAGGCGTCATTAGCTTATCACTTAGAAACGGTACATAATATCAGGCGAGACACATTTCGCGTCCTAACCGCGCGCTTCTTCAAATCCGACGTCCCGGGCCGTAGGGAGGACGGGACAAGCAGCGTGTGCTACCTCCCGGCGTTACACATACCCGAGAACCTAACATACCGACCAACCAACCAACCGATAGATTAGTCGGGACTTCAGATCCTTATCAAGAGCAAGGGAAACGACATATCAAGTGTTTCCCTCGGGAGGGTGGAGGGCGGATTCCAGTGTTGGCCAGTATGATTGGATATCATGTCGATCGTCCAACCAGACTTAGGGCACATCCTGGTAGGTATTCCTCGAGCGGTATCTACACGCATTTTGTCGTGGGAAGGGATCACTGCACGTGGCACACGCCGTGTATTTTCTGAGGCTAGCCACAGCCGGCCACACGTTCACACAACCCTCTAGTTAGATGCTTGATAGCTATCGATACACATTAACCAAGTTAGTCCAAGCTGCAAATATCGCTAGCACATCTACTACGCTGCGATACACTTGGGTTGTTTACTATGGCCTGGGTACATTCGAATCCTAGTGACGCAAGGACCTTGGAGTAGATATCAGCGAAACGACACATTTACTAGGCAATGAATCGCAATGAGAGCTATTTGCCCCGATGCTCACTTAGGAAACGCCAAATAGTCTCCGCTAAGCGGCTTGTTGTGCGACCACCAAGTGTCGAAGTGTGGACGCTACTTATGCTTAGGTAGAGAGTCATACCTAGATAACATATGTACCTCTCTCTGCAAATAGCCTCATTTGCCGCCCCAAAACTGTGTTCCTGGACGACAGCTAGGTATAACAGGAGTGTCTATCGAACAATACCGACTAACCTACGAAGTAGCGTCCTTGTTCCTCTTCCCCGAACGAGTCCCGAACCCTTCCCCGTGCAGACGTGCGCAAGTCCCTTGGCGCCGCCGGAGGTACGGCTGAACCCGGGTCATCGGTATGTGCTCGCCCCCCTCCGTTCCGGGAAATCCTCGATGCCGCCTTGGTATACCTACATTAGCGTCCATGGGCATCGTGCATGCATTTTCCGGCTTGTCGAGTTCCCCTGATCCAAGGACGACGGGGTTCGTAGGAGCGGAGCGGTTGGCCTTGGCTCGACGTACCTACGGGAATCCATGTGCCGCCTGCCTAGGTACTTACATGGTGTGCGCGGATTTTAATTGACGTGCAGGTGGATGCGAGATCACGACGGTGGGAGATCACGTCAGCAGGTGCACGCATCTCCGGTTGCGCGATCCCGCTTACCAACAGGCCGCTGCTGTGCCGTAGTTACACGGGCGTGGGGGGGGGTGTTTTCGGATCACGATGCGGAATTCGTTCACGTTCAGATCAATACAATTGGGGGCAGAAGAAGTTGGATTAGTGAGTCTGCCATAAGGGAATGAAGGTAATCTAGGTAGTTAGATACTTTATAGCTAAGTAGGTAGGCAGCTAATCTCGAGCCTCGCCACGCCCGTCTATTTGTCTAATGATGCAGTACACCCAGTCCTTCCCCGCGCTGCGCAGGAACACACTACTACCTAGTGCACGAACTTGAGAAGAAAAAAAAGGGGGTATCCGGAGGTATCGAGCCATCCCAGCTCTCAGAGCACTCATATGCAAACGTCTATCCATGTTGGAAGGATGCCTCTTCCCTCGCCGGGGGGTGGTGTCCTCGGGCTCCGTCCGGGAGGGGGAGAGGTGTCCTAAATGACCGTCGACGACGAAAAAAGGAACAAAGGGAACGGACCAAGTCCAACAGCGCCGCCTTAGTCGCGGTCCTGCTTCTCGCCGGTGTGGAGGCCGGAGACCTTGCGGTTCTCGACCTCCTCCTGGCTGGCGCTGGCCTCGTCGCTCTTCTCGCTGAGGGCCTTCTCCTCGTGGACGGCGGCGGGGCCGTGGGCGTGCATGGCGCCGCGGGCGGCCGTCTCGATGAGACCGTACTTGAGGGCCTCCTGCTCGACCTGCTCGGCCGTGAGCAGCGGCAGCTGCTCGGCCGCGTGCACGTACGACTTGTTCTCGACGAAGCCCTTGGCGAAGATGATGTCGATCTCCTCGAGCGACCGCTTGGCCGTCTCCGGGTAGAAGAACCAGATGATGGGGATGAAGCTCGCGTTCATGCACGCGAAGAACAGGTACGTGCCCCACCCGATGTTAGTGATCATGATCGGCGTCACCATGACGATCAGGAAGTTGAACAGCCAGTTGGTGCACGTCGAGGTGGCGTTCGCCTTGGCGCGGGTCTTGATGGGGTTGATCTCAGCGGGGTACAGCCACGGCAGAGGAAGCCAGGTTGCTCCGAAAAAGGCAATGTAGGTCTAAAGCAGATGTCGTTAGCACCATTCAGTGTGGTGTGTTTCCATTGCGAATGAATACTTACGAAAAGACCGACAGCCGCGCCCTTGGCTGCTGCCTGGGTGCCGGGAATAAGGCAGGCGAAGGTGAGCACCATTGACAAGCTTTGTCCGATACTGCCCCAGAGGAAGAGCTTGCGACGGCCAACACGCTCGATGATGAACCAGGAAGTGGTGGCGAAGATGGAATAGACGATCATGTTCACTCCGCCCATAAGCATAGCCATGTGGTGGTCGCCGGGCGTGATGGACGACTCGAACAGAATGGGGAAGTAGTAGATGACGGCATTGCATCCTCCCACCTGCTGCATGAGCTGACTGCTGGATCCGAGAAGCATGCGACGGAAGTGCTGGGTCTTGCCGCCGGTGTAGAGAGCCTTCATCGGGGTGGCCTTCTGGCCCGAGAAACCACTGGCGCGGATGGAGTCAAGGATGATGTCACGCTCGGTGTGGGTGCCCTCGCTGTTCAGCTCGTAGCCACGGAGCGCAGAGATGACGACCTCGGCATCTTCGTAACGCTCGTGCGTCAGGAGCCAACGAGGACTCTCGGGCAAGTAGATCATGCAGATGCACACAACGAGACCGAAGAAGATCTGGAAAGCGATAGGGAACCGCCAGACAAGGTCCGGGTTGCCGTAGCTCGCACCATAGTCGATCCAGTATGCGATCAAGGTACCGAAAGCAATGACTCCGCCCTCAATGCAGATCAGAAGACCTCTGTTCGAGGTTTTACTGCATTCAGCTGCACGATAAAGTTAGCATGTCGTCACATTGCGCTTCCAGCGGCAAATACACACCTTGATAAGTCGGGATGGTCGAGGTGTTGACACCGTTGCCCACGCCTGTGACAACTCGTCCAATAATGAATTGGGCCAACGGCGCATGGTTGGGGTACGCGGTGATCTGAATGAGTGTGCCGATAATCATGATGATGCCGCCCAGGATCATTGCCTTTCTCCTGCCCAGAATATCGCCGATCCAGAGAATGAACATAGCGCCTACCAAACACCCGATCTCGTAAATTGCAGTCACGAAACCCTGCATAGTCGAGTTGTCTCTTGTTTCCTCGAAGACATCAGCGAATTGTGGCGCGCTGATGATTCCGCTCATACTGCAAGTTCCGAGTCAGCAGGTTCTCCTTTTTTTTCTGCATCTTTTTCCCCCTCCTACCATCTTGAGCATAGAACTCCAATGGCGATGGTGGGAGGGGTGATCGAACGCCCGTTAAAAGCGACGCGCTAACTCCGACGCCTCGGAGATTTTTTTGGAAAAAAAAAAGTGGCGAGATGCGTTGCAACTTACACTCCCTGATCGTAACCGAAAAGCAGGAATCCGGTGGTCGCGACGGTACTGACCACCCAAGAGAGCGGCCGGCCGCGAAGGCCCATAAACCTCGGCGATGAATCCGTCATCTTCACGACAAGTGAATGTGTGTCGTCGAGGCCAAGTGAGTGTGGTTTAGATTAGCAGCGTAGATCCGTTCTCAGCAGATTCGGGTAAATCTGGGGATTGGGTTGTGTGGAAATGCACGACGATCTGGAGAAATACCCAAGAGCTCGACCGAATCCAGAGGTCTTACAAACAGTGGACTGGTGGACTGGTGGGTTGAGGGACAAGACTGAAGATCTGGGGGAAGGGCGGGACGGTCTCCTCATATAGCTGGAGCACCTCCATCTTTATTTTGCTGACCACAAAAAAGGGTCGTAGGAATACTGGAGACACCGCAGGTCCATTATCACAACAACCGACCCTGGAACCTGAACGATTTTTTTTTTTAACGTTGTACGTAGTAAAAAGGAATATACCCCCCCCCCGGCCTTGCCCGAATGGGCAAGCCGAACCGCTTTGTTGAATATTGCGGGGATCCTTCCCCAAAGTGGTTCCCAGATTACCTCCAGGTTGGGATCTTAGCAGACACGGGGTTCCTGGTGGGGTTTTCAGTGGAGCGTCATCAGCGCCAACATCACTGCAATAATGCGCCAAACTCCACCGTGAACCGTTTCCTCCCCTCTCCGGTCACCTTTCGGCCAATCTACCTATTCATGTGGAATTCCACACACACACACAGCAGCATGTATCCCAGGGTTCTGCCACACACACTCACACACAGACACACACACGCTTGTATGGATACAAAAACCTGGCCGCTGCCAGCTTTTGCGAATAGTGCCACTGCAGTCACCGGCGCGGCTCCTCGAAGGATTCAAAACTTGGCGGACCAGCCGCCAGCCGCGGTGCTAGATTCCCTTAGCGCGCCACCGCCGTCAAGTAGGCCCAGTACGCCTCAAGGTTTCACGATGGAAAAACGTTTCGCCAGCCACCCTGCCACGGGCATGACTGCAGGGAGAGGACGTACGTTTGTCCTTCTGACTGGTGCTGGATACGCGTTGGCAGGTTGTTTGGCGCAATTGTGGGCTCTGGCCATACCATGTTTGGCGCAAATGGTCCATCACCATCAAAGCAGGGCTAGGAATCCAAGACAGGCTGGTCGGCTGGGTCATGGTAACCCTGCATGCCTGTTGACGATGGATCCCAGCTTGGCACATGCCTCCAAACGGTAGCAGCAGAAGCAACGTGTAAGCGAGGTAGGGCACACATTTAAGCTTAACTTTTCCGACTACTACCAGGCCATGCCGTGCCGTGCGGCATCGTATGTACATAGTAGTAGGTACGTGCAAGGCGCCGCATCGTTGTTTACTAGCGAACATTGGGTATAATTATAGACATCGCAATGAAGCTGTAATTACATGTAACGGATCTGTCATATTTTCTATCGAGCAAACTAAACATATATCCCTTCTTGGACATCCTCCCCATTATTTACTGACCTGAAATACTCCTGCAAATCTCAGTACGATGCAGACAAACGTGACTAGTCGCTCTGCTTGCCTGCTGCTTGCCTGTTCTTTTGCCACATGGCTAATCAAGAAAAGAAAAAATCCCCTATGAAAACTCCATAATAACTCAGGGTCGTTTACCTAGGGGAGAAGGGCGGTGACCAATCAAACACTTTGAGTCTTGCTACCTATTAGGAGGTATGCAGTTAGGCCAACCCATTCCGTTCTCACCACAGACGTTTACAGGATAGTCCGACGACTACGGGCTGGACTAGGCGGTTGCGCATAATGACCCTACCAATCATTAGGTATTGCTTCTTTTCACCAACGCTCTCAGCACGTCATATTTGCCTGCCTGGCCTTTGGGGAGCGTGCGATATGGGGTGCGATATGGAGATTGCGGACGGTGATAATACCTAGGCAAGTTAGGCTCCCAATGTGTGCGAAGCGATTGCTCCACCCACCACATGTGGCATACCCCGTGGGTGGTTCCTACGCACTACATGTACTATGTATGCAAGGCCCACTGACAACTTCCACCCTCGATGGACACGTCCCCAACCGTTCTCAGTGTCGTGAAACATACGACCGTTACCGCCACCATGGCCAGATAGAGGGGGACTTGTTGAAACCAGCGTCACGTTTCCTACTGTACCTACTTGTTCAGTGTTCAAGGTGAGCACCGTACGTCATATTAGAATAGTCCAGGCCACAATACCGAAAGCCCCGCGGCGGCATGGCAAAAATCTCGTTGTTGTAGACTGCATAATCATACGACCCAACAATGCAACGACGCACATTTCGAGAGGAACGGTGTTGCCGCGTAATTCTGTTTCAGGAACACCTTCGTCAAGGCGAGCTAACTCCGGAAGCCAACTCCTGGTCGATAGAGCCAGGGAGCCTAGCCTGATAGGGCGCCATCCTAGCACTCGGGACCAGTGGAGGAGGATCCAACCGCATCCGCGTGGCTGCGCGGGATGTACGTATGTAGTAGTAATCACATGTGCGAGCGGGCAAGTTCCAACATGACACAAGAATCCCCCGATAAGAAGTTTCCGTCAAGAGTCAAGATCTTCGCAACTAGGCATTGACATGCATGAGCCCTATCGCAACTGGCATTCCGAACAACGACCTGTTACAAGAGATCCCGAACCGAGCATCGGATAAACTTCAGAAGAAAGCACCTCATCCACTTCTCCGCATTCCGGTGACCCAGCCTACGTAGGTAGTATACGTAGGTAGTATCAAGCGCAGGGTTCTACTATGCTCGACATGCAGTTCAAACTGGTGCTGCGACTCTAGTTTGTGATGCTCTGTAGGTACAGATTATAGGGGCGATGACGGTGGTACTTATACAGAGTAAACTGTGAGTTTGCCGATCAATCATATTCACATTCCCATGAAATGTAGGGAGTTTTTTACCTACTGTACCTACTTAGGTACCACTTGAACATAGGTATGTGCAACACAAAGGGATGTGTTTGCTGAGGCTGTACGGATCTGTAAGGTCAACAACTATCCCTAGGTATCACCTTATCCGTTCAATGTGATTGGTAAGTTCCCAACAGACTTCCACGTAATTACAACCTCTATCGCTTATCACATCTACATAAGACCTGGGAGCGACGCGGTATTAGGTATTCAGTCTTCCGATGCTGAGGTGAGATGTAATAGTACATACCTGGTATACGCAATGCTGGGTGAAACCTGGACTCAACCAACTCTCGTACAACCTGTCTGGCATTGTTACGGTTATAGGGCCTGCATATTAATTTAATTTCTGTTCATAACGTCGATTTCTAGTAGACCCATTGACAAAACGGTTGCCATCAACCCTCTCTAGCCCAGCCCAGTTGCCATGACTCGTACCTAGCAGCGAAAGGATGGGGATAGCTGCTGGAAACTACTAAGCAAGCAAGCGGTAAAAGGAATCCGATCCGCCAATTTCACTTATATTAGCAACAGGCATCCGCCACTTTTCATTACAGCAAAGCGACGCCGCGTTGCAGAATGGATGCCCCAGGATGCGCGAGAACGGGTCCGAAGTGTCCACTTTCGCTTGATTTAGAAAAGGTCCGTTGACTCGACCACCCCGGCCCATTGCGAAATCCACAAAACCCCGTGGGAAAGAGAAACTCCATAAAAGCGGAGCGGAGCCTGGGTGTCTTTCATATATGTGGGAACGAGGTGATCGGCATGCGGAGTCTCCTCTCTCTATGGCTGCCTCGGGATGCCCTACTTTAGGCCGACTATTTAGTACGGAGGGGGAGGCCACGAGGAAGGCGAACTAGAAAAGCAGGAGATGTTCTGGGCTCACCGACGGTGGCAGACGAGAAGGTCGATATTGCAGGGAAACGTTCACATCCCCTGTCCGATTGCGGAGGGATTTCACCTCACGAGTAATGTGGCAAGCAGTGGGATACAGCGTCGCATGACAGTGGCCGGCTTCAAACGACAATCAGTTACCTACGCCTTGCACCCGGTCAACCAACAGGAACCGCCAAAGCTTTGTTGCTTTCCCTATGCCGTCTAGCAGTCTCCTTTTCAGGTAAGTATCAATCGAGCAACTTGAATTGGAATTCGAGAACCCAAAGACATCGTCTCCTCAATTACAGGTAGAATTATCGGGGAAAGTTAATACACAGACAATAAACCTCAGATAACGGGTCTTCGTTATCCATTTCCGCTATGAGTACTCTCTTCAAATTACGGGCTTGGAGATCTCCGCCCTGTCATTCCAATACCGGAGCCAGGGTTGACATACGCTTGTCGCGTTAACCGTGGTAGACAATCTACCCGACCGGCTAGAAGGATAATGACTCAGGACAACCGTACGCTAACAACACCCGTCAGGAACATCGGCGGTATTATGTCGCAATCCTCACGGCCTAAGGCGTGTACCGGCCCACCAGGCTCCCCCCCCCCAACGACCCGGTAAAGCCATCCTGCGTGCGGACGACGGTGCCGTCGGCCAGGCGCAGCGCAGCGCCGCGTACGTGCTCTTGGAGCACAGCCCGAGCCCGAAGGCCTGCAAGGTTGGCGGGCGTCTCGGCGATCCAGTGCATGCATGTAATCTACCACCATCATCACCTCCGGCGTCAGCAGCAACAAACAAATAAGAATAAGAACAATCCGAAAGCGAAGAGTGTTAGGAGCGTCCGTCCACTTACCCTGACAATCGCCGTCGCCGCAATCCCGGTTACACCCGGGCCCGCTGAAGAAGGCCCACAACGCCGCGGCGTACGTAGGCGTAGACGTCGGCGCCGCCCGAGACGAGGTTCGCGAGGCCCCATGCGGCAGCGCCTGTCGCCGCTGACGACGTGGGCGCCAGGTGCAGGCCCAGGAGCGCGGCGCGGCACAGCGCGCTCGCGTCGCCGCAGGCGTCCGCCAGCGTGCCCCCCCCTCCCTTTTCGCGTCCCGCCCACCGTGATCAGCGACTTCCACAGCGCCATGTCGCCCGGCGCGTTCCCGGCCATGTGCACCCGCACGGCGATGGCGCCCCGGGGGCGCGTCCGACACCGTGAACCGCCATGTCCTGGATCTGGGCGCGGGCGACGTCCCCCGGGATGGCCGACCTGCACGACGGCGCGCGGGCTCGCTGGGGGGGGGTTCCCGGAACCGGTCGCCGTATCCGGTGACGGTGGCCCCGGCCTCGCCGACGAGGCGCGAGCCCGCGGGGCACGACCAGGGTGGTGTCGTCGACGCGGTAGGTACTTGCCGAAGGGGACCGTAGGCGATCTGGCCGCCGTCGGCCGCGCGCGCGCCGCAGGATCTCGGTTCAGCGCCGCCGACTCGTCGACCGTGTTGGCGCCCCTTGACCACGTGCCCGCCGTTCTGCGCCGGGTCCCCGACGTTGACGAAGTCCGACGCCGGGCTGTCCGCGTAGTTCGGCGCCGCCGCCACCGGGTACCGGCCGCCCGGGGCGAGCGCCGCTGCGGCACACGTTCGCCGTCGTCGTCGTCGTCGCGCCGTACACGGGGCTGCGGCCGACGGTGTTGCCGTACGTGAGGGTGTCGACGTGGCTCCGGCCCCCGAACTTCTCGTCCGGGGCCTGCGCGATGTCCGAGTCCGTGTCCTTGCTCTGGTTCTCGATGAGGAAGGACGGGTTACCCGTCGGTGACGAACGTCACGCCGGAGCTCTTGGATGTGGCGTCGATAAGGCCGATGTAGGGCGAGCCGCCAGAATGCTTGATCGCATTGCCGACCGTGTCGAAGGTAGATCCGATGATGCTGATGGTGTTTCCACCATGGATCAGCACTGGAGCACGTTTGAGTCAGCGATTACCCTTCTAGGGGACCCTCACGAGCAACTTCGGGACCTTCTGGAATGGTGATTATTGCCCACCAGTCCCAGCTTCCAAATGATACTCCTTAGAAAGGGGTCACATTGTTTCCAACACAAAAGAGCCAACTTGAAAATGGATGGTACTGCAAGAACCCGAATGATAAGTACCGCCAACAGTGTTCCGGTAGAAGTAAATACTCTTATAGAGCGCTCGTTAGTGTCCATTTTGCCAGATTCCATTCTGACAGGGTTGTCAGCGATGATGCCAGCCGTACTTGGGGTAATAGCAAAGGAAGAAGGGACTTACCTGACCCCTTTCGACTCTCAGATCTGTGAGGCCAAGAGTCGAACCTCTTCCGAGTTCAATACCGGTGTGGCCCCTGCCGTTGCTCGAGGACACCATGGTAATTCTGACATTTTGTAGTTGCGCCCCCTGGGCAACACCCCAATACAGGGCCGTGAATTCGTTTCCTGTTGTCAATGGGGAAGCTGATCTACATAACTAGAGTGGGGATGGTTTGCTTACCGCCTGGGATACTAGTTGTATCGAGAATGAGGTTCTTCAACCCAACCGCAAAGGAGAGTTCGCCTTTCTCTTCTGTTGCCGGGTCTTGGCCTGTTTTACACCGTTAGTAGGATCACTCTGCACGAAGTTGAGGATAACTCACCATTGATGAGTATATGGTCGCCGGAGAATCCAGCGGCAGCTTTGATGGTGGGTGGCTAAGATGATGCCAGGTATCAGTAGGAGTCTTTTCCAGGGCAGATCTGCGCTCACATCTGTGGCATCGCCCATCAGGATGGTATCTGTGTTCATCCGAATAGTCTGGCTTATCTCGTATGTTCCCGGTGGTATATATACAACCTAGTGATACGTCAGTACTTCAACGAGCAATATCGAAATATCTTGATGTACTCTCGGTTGAAATGCCAGCCACTGTCCGCATCGTTGATGGCGCGCTGGATCACTGCCCCATCACCAGGGTTCACGGACTTGTAGACCGGGTACGTGTAATCCGAGTCTAGATCCAGTGCATATCCTCTAGATTCGCCAGTGTGATCCATGTTGGCGTACCAAAAGCCGGTAGCCCTCTTGACGAGGTCGTCGCTGCCCGTCTCATTGTTCTGCGGAGTTGGGGAGCACGAATCACCGACCAGGAACGTGGCCACCATGGCAGTGAACTTGACCATAGCGGGAAATGGATTATGATGTTTTCGCGAATGTGATTCACGATGAGCTCTGCAAGAACGGCTAGCGCTAGTTTCCCTAGAGTTAGCAACCCCATTCTTATAATACACGATACTGATGCTCCCAGGTATGAATCCATCTGTAGGCTGTAGCCTTGTTCGAATCTGTAGCTACGCCGACGCCAGCCGCGCGGAATCCTTCCCCGGTAAGACCTGAGAGGTCGGGGAAGGTCCCTGCTGTGTCAGCTGCGACATCACTAGAACTGTGGAAATAAGTAAGCCCAGCTCTGCATTAGGATGAGCAATACTACTTTAGGAGACCAGGCCTCTCCTAACTAGCTGGTGAAGCGCTTTCGTAGCGAGGTTTCAATCGCGAGTTGTGCCCAAAATTACCAAGTATCTTTACTGAAGTATCAATCTGGCCCCAGCACCTTCGAGAATGAAACTCATTGAGACCCTTTAGGCGAACACTTGCAAGGCTATATAGCGTAAGCTACCAATGTGTTGTATGATGATCACCAAGCCACACGGTAGGCTTAGGGACAGATGAACTGATGTGTAGCTCGGTTGCAGGCTTCTCCACTGTTGTAACTGTGCAAAGTCTGCCAAGGCATATCGCCGAATATCTGGTCGGCTATTTCAAAGTCGCATCATAGTAGCTTGATTCAATGGGGTACTGTAAACAAGTGTTACCTTGCTTGCATCATAATAGTCGAGAGGGCTCAAGGCCGCTTAGAGTTGCTCCAACTAGAACTGCTGACAGTGAGACCGATGTCGTAATAAGACCTGTCATTTCTAGATACGACTCCGCGCTAACAAGAACAGCGGTCTACAACATCATATAATATGCCTCAATGGAGGTTTTCCGTAAATCGATATTTCTAGGCTCAAGGTAACATCTAGAAGGAGTTAAAATCACCCGTGATATGCCGGGGCTGTGAACTCAAGGCTAGCTTAGCAATCATGCCTATATTCAGGGCTCTAGAACGTGTTCAGGAGGCTATGATGACATCGCGTTATACCTTTTGATGCTGATTAGGGATGACCTCTCAATTGAATTGTTATGTAGTTAATACAACCTTGCTTAAACGTCAGAACAGCTTACTCGCCCACTAGCTGAAGGAGTAGGGACATCTACGGATCAGATCTCCTGCCAGATTTCCATTCAATTACACGCATTCTGCTAACTGGTAATTAACATCGATTCTCAGTAGAGCGGTAGCCTTTGAAGCAGCTCTATACATAGCTAGGTAAGGCTACACTCTACGTTCAGTCGAGATAACTCAAGCATCAGAAGATGCCGATTCTATTAGTCATAATATGATGAGGCATATATATACCTCGACAAAACAAGACTTAAGGTATGTAATGAGCGACGGGTACGCCTCGCCAATGTAACAATCAACCGGGTAAGTACCTGACGTTGAAGGACTATGTAACAGGTACCATGAGAAAACTGAAGGGGGCGAATTAACACTAGGCGTCACAAATACTCCTGCAGCTGAGGGTGTTAAGGAAAACATACACGCAGCGTTAGCCTATTGGCCTTGCAATATGAGGCTGAAACTAGAGGGACGCCATAAGAGCCACCGGTCGAGTTTGACTGAATCTTATTCCGACCTCAAGCATAATTCGGTATATTATGTGCAGTCTGCGGCTCGGCTTCACCTGATATGGGCATCGAAGATCCTAAAACCTTCTAGGTAGCGCAATACGCGGGGAGGGATTCTTCCCCGACTGGAACCACGTAGGTTCCTGTTAATACTTCGGCACAGAGGAACGCTGCTTGCCGAAATTTGCGGCCGGAAATCTCCGTTGTCTTTCATTACCGGTACCCAGACCTGCTGTCGCGCGGGAAGGCAAAAAGCACGTAGGTACGGTAACGGCCAATTGCAGCGGATGATATCGGGGCGTTGACATGACACTAAGCCCTGTCTTTTCTTCTGCTGCGGTAGTGCTGGCAGTGTTAGATCCATACCTATTGGCTTGGAAGTCTCAGGCCGGGAATAGCAAGCCTGTACGATATGTACGGGCTGCAGCCTCTAATTTGTGGTCTAGTGTAAAGCATCCCCGCAACCCGCCCCGGGCCCCATCTTTCGCGATGTGAAGTTTCACAACGTGTTGAAATAGGCTTACAAATCGGCATCCCATTAATAATGCTGAAAATGGATGCAAGACTTTTGTCAGACACTTCGTTCCTATTCCAGTCCATCAATTTATATTTGTATATGAAGGTATGGGGCCCTATTTCCCATTGTGACCGTGAATATGTAGACACAAAAAAAAAATTCAATTTGGAGCCCTATTATTCCCCATTAGTCCTCAATAAAACCATGACTGAACAAATGCATAACGCCTTGGTCACGGTTGCTCCGCGAGCACCGTACGAAGTCCGCCAATATCCCACTATTGCACCCACAGGCGATGAGATCCGAGTGCATGTCAAATGGACAGCCTCGACGCCGCTTGACCTCCACCAAGCAGACGGCGGTCTATGTAAGTGGACCCCCGAGTCCCCCCGGCCTCCTTTTCCTCCTTCTGTATAAGCAACGACGCAAGGTTGGAATGGATGAAGTTCAAGGCATTTGTATCTTTGGACTTCCCCAGATTGTGCGGGGATCACAGATGCTGATCTCGCTGGGATGCTGCAGTGGTCGAGCACCCCATGAGAACCGGATCAACCAGCGCCGGGATAGTAGTCGAGGTCGGGCCCGCCGTGAAGCACTTCCGGGTCGGCGACGCCGTGTTCGGGTTCGCGCACCAGGAACCCGAGTGGAAAGCGCACCAGGAGTTCGCGACGGCCCCTGAGTGGGTCTTCGGCAAGGCACGTTGCGCCGAACCTCTCATCCTTACTTACTTACTCGCGCACATGTTGTGTGAATGATGCGCTGAACCTATGGCTAATATCAAAGCAATTAGGTGCCCGAGGGCTTCACGTTGCAGGAGGCCGTCACGCTGCCGGAGAACTTCGTCACGGCCTTCAACACCCTGTGGGCGGACCTGGCCCTGCCGACCCCGTGGCCCAAACCCGGGGACTACGTGCCGCCGCGGCGGGACGACAGGATCCTGGTCTGGGGCGCGGCGTCGTCGGTCGGACAGCTCACCCTGCAGGTCCTCGGATTCTACGGGTACCGCCAGTTGATCGCCACGGCATCGCCGGGCCACCACAAGGCGTTGAAGGAGCTGGGGGCGAAGGAGTGCTTCGACTACAGGAGCTCGACCGTGGTCGATAATCTGCTGAGACTCGGCCACGAAGATGGGGGGCCCGCGTTTCCCCTCATCGTCGACTGCATCGGCTCCCAATCGGGCTCGGTCGGCCCGGTTTCCAAGCTGGCGCAGAGCGGCAGCACCGTCGCGATCATGTTGCCCGTGATCCTGAAACAGGCCACAGAGGGCGAGGCCCCGGAGTACAGCATGGACGCCAGCTCTAGCGCTCGGTGGGCGGACGGGGTCAACGTACGTGGAGTGCGGACACACTTTTACTGGAAGGTATGTGAAATATCCTTTACCTGTGTAGCGGAGAAAATCTGACAAGCCGAGCAGAACGACCTTTTCAGGGACAAATTACAGTCGGAAATAATGCCCGAGATGCTCGCAGCGGGCCATGTCAAGCCCAACAAGTATCGCGTCATTGAAGGACATACTCTGCTTGAGAGAGCAACAGAAGCACTGGATACCATGCGGAGGGGAGTTAGCGGAGAGAAGCTGATTTGGAGAGTCTCGGAAGAGTGACTCGCTAATGGCACTCCAAGCCAGAATATCTATTTCCATGGAAAGAATTAATGGCCAAGCTTAGGCATAGTCCTGGTTGTGGAATGAATATCATTGAGCGAGATAACCAAATTTCCAAGAAGCAGTTCCTTATGATGACTTTACGAAAGGGGTATATACGTAAGTGTATTCTCATATTCATAATATCAGCTCTCGAGAAGGATACTTTCGCTGCTAGTAATCTACTCGTTAGGAGTTTGATTCATCCAATGAATTACCATACGACTACTTCTTCAGAAGTTTTATTGAATTAGATGGTCAGATACATTGTTAGTCAGTCATAGTGTTGTAGCGTCGCATCAACTATGGTCACCTCAACCAAGACCGTGAACTCATACCGACACAGGAGGAGTCTCTGTATTACATGTATACTGAATCGTTGCACCCCCCTTGGAGGGAGGCCCACCCCTCCCCCTCCAAGGTGATAAAAACGCGTAGTCCAGACATCCTGTGAAAGAAACTTTGGCCTCTTAGGGAACATTCTACCGTATGTGACTGAACAGAAAGGGCCAAACAAGTTTTACTGATACGATTTCCTTAATGTCTCTGAGGGCCTGTTTGTGGCGAAGACTACCTAGAGCCAAATCAAGTAGCTCGGAAAAGGCTCCCAAGTATTTTACCTAAGACGTATGATGATTGCATCAATAGATTATCGCATACTTAGCACCTAGGACTTTACGAGCTCGTGATAACAACGTATCGTGATCCGACGATCACTATCTTTAGTAGTATGCCTTATGAGTCATCCTGGCAGCAAATTCTACCTAGCCTCTCATACTAGAGCGTCCTAGTAACATCGATTTCAGGCAGAGCCCCAGGAGTCAGTCTACTTGAAGGAAACTTACCAGTTCAATTTTATAAGTCACGTTGAGTCAAAAAACGTGTCACAAGCCAGTCCCATCTTGCACTTACAGCCCTGGGGGTGGGGGGTTCGGCAGGTGACGGTCACCTAGGGTTAGTCACGTAACCAAAAAAAGGACCACAGGCTGGAATATGCCGTGATTACCATTCTCTCCGATTATACTTCTCCTCCGTTCACTACAGTGATTAGAGCCTATTCGCAAGCGCTCCCACAGCACCATATGTCTCCCTTTTGAAAGGCATAGCTAACGTGTCGTTATAGGGGTCCCTGAGCGGAAGACTCTGGAAACATTTGGTGACCTAGTTGTCTGCACGTGGACGTCTGTCTACGAAATATTACCGCGATTCTCGCTCTCTGAATCATGTGCGTCCCGTTGAGTCCATGGAAATTGGTCAGAAATCAACCAGGAGCAAGTACAGTGACAGGCCGTGACTTTGTTGAAAACCTACCCCCAAACCGCCCTCGATCGAGGCTACCTTCTTTTTAATTGTGAGCGAGAGTGGGAAAAGGACGCACGTGTTTCTCGCGATTCTTTTCTTGTTGCTATTCACGACTGGAGGTTTTCAAATACGGAAATCCTACTAATTTGGGTTCTTGGTGTAGGTAAAGGAAACATAGGAATGGGGTTTCAGTCATCGTACCAATGATCTATGCATTTTTAAACCTAGTAAGAAGCTCGAAAGCAATCTACTTCGAGAAATATAGCAATATAACACGGCGCAGTCTCAGCGGCGTTCCAGCATGTTTTGTCCGCCGAGCCTGCCATTATCAAACCCGTAACAGCAGCACCATGGCAAGGAACCCGACAGACTCGGCAGTGAAGGAAGCAGATTATTGTTGATTGAGAAAGTCATTCTCCAAAGTTTGAAAACTAGACGACAATTATACAAACATAACCATCACCCTCGACACGAGTGGCCTATGTTGTATTTGTCTCGCGCAAGCATGCTAGGTGTTGGAAACAAACCACCTGTCTTAACATCCGTTTGCAGGCCTCCTAGGACTACTGAGACAATGACAGAATCCTTCCAGATAGAAAGCCCTCGTCGTCGACCGTCGGTCCACCACTTCGAGTACATGTGACGGACTGACTCACTCACTCGGCAGTTCGAACCCTCACCTCACCTCCCCACCGCACCTATCTCCACATCCGGACTGATGAGCACTCCTTACATACACACGCATACACACACCACCTGCCAGTACCGGCAGCCTGCCTACGCGGATTGCATATCTTGGCCCGCATGCCGGACCCCACAAAAACTTCCAGGTTATAGGTGCGAGACATCGACCCGGGCCGATCCCCGGTTCGAGGTCGAGGTGTATATGTTCGGGGGCGGGGGGGGGAGGGCCCGCCCGCGTGACTCGACTGGGCAAAAAAAAAAGGCTTACCTACCCAGGCACCACGTCTAAGTACCTAAGCATGCACATATGCGGTATGCGCCGGCGTATGCGGCGCACGCACATACACATCCATCCATGTGGCCATATGTATGCACTTTACGTACTTAGGATGTATGCGTGTATGTAAGCACGCAATGATGCGAGTTTGTCGAGTCCCAGGAAGGCAGGCCGATCTCGGCACCGCAAATGCGCAAAACTGCGCAGCTCTCGCAAGCGGCGATGTCTCAGATATCTACCTTACCTTACCTTTCTTCGCCCGCGCATGCGCAACCACCACGCGCGCCATCCTACTCACTTGCACCTAGGATCGCGGCCACGGGACCTCGTGTTTCTGCGCGTGGTGGATGAATGGATGGCTGGATGGATGAGGGTGTGCTGCCTTCGCGCACTACCGCTCTCTACCTACCAATGTGTAGGTACGTCAGGGTGTTTGCTCGCGTGCTAGCTCGCCAAAGTTAGCTTTCTGGAATCTAGATACCGTCGACCTCACCCGGGAGCGAGGGAGATGGCAGATAGGAATAGGAGAGAAGAATACCTGCCTTAGCGTTGAGCTAACCAGCAACCGACCATCGTTCCAGGCCGGCCGCTCACTCTGCCTATGTATGTATGTAAGTAAGTAAATACGTACGTATGCCGTAGCTGGGGCAGACAGGCAGATAGGGCAGGCGAACGAGAGAGAGAGAGAGAGCAACCCCGCATGGGCGTCGTAGATCGGTAGGGGTCGGTAGGGTACCAGGCGGTTCGAGATCTCCGAGCACAGCTACCCGGAACGGACATGTCTGTCGAGTTCGGGTTCCAGGCCAGAGGGATTCTGGGAGTCTGGGAGTCTGGGAGTCCATCCACCTCTCTTTCTCGCCACCGGTAGGCAGGGCGCGGCACAGCAGCAGTAGCGGCAGCCGTAGTGCGGTAGTGAAGAGAGGCAGCCAACCAACCGGAAGCGCCACAGAGGCACAAGACCTAACCTAGCCTACAATGACTAACTATCTACATACTTCATTATGTATGTGCATCTAGGCGTGGGTAAGGGGATCATCGCAGGGGGGGAGGGGGTGGAAGGACAGGAAGACGGGCACTGTGGGGGGCTCGCTCGCTGCCCCCCCCCCTCCCCCCTCCTCCCCGGGTAAGCAGTCAGCAAGAAGGAGAAGAAGAAGAAGAAGAAGGGTTGCATAGGAGGTGTGTGGCTGACACCTATCACGCGTCGTTTTCGCAGCCCGGGTCCCCTAGTCCCCACTTCGAAGTGTGATATGGTGTCAGTGGTGTGTCTATGTTTGTGTATGTGTGGGTGGATGGGCGGTCGTGCCCCTCCTTTCCTGCTCCTACAACTACGTAAGTGCGCGTGTGGGCAATGCAATGCGCGCGGGCCCCTCAAGGTAGGTCCCGTCTGCCCGTCCTACATAGGTAGTATGTGAGTATGTACGTACATATCTGTACAGAGTGCATACTTACTTACCTACACACAGACACATACAATGGGCCTACGTTATCGATCCGCGGCGGGGGGAGAGGGACGGATGGGATGAGATGGGATGTGATGGGGCCTAGAAGATGGACAGGACAGCAGTCAGTCACAGTCACTGACTGGGCCCTACCGGGAGCGATAAACATCCATGCGAGGGACCGGGTGAATCTAGCGCTCGCGCGCGCGCGCGAGCACTTTAACTCACAGCTTGGTAAGTCACCTACCGGCCCTACCTACCTAAGTACCTACTATATTCGGCCATTCGCCATTCGCCATTGGGCTGGGCTGGTAGGTTCCGACTCCGACATCCCTTCCTTCCAGGGACCTTGCCTGCAAGTCCTAGATCTGCCTGTCTACCTACATACACACATGGCATGGCACATCAAACGCACACGCGCTAGGTCGGTAGGTACGCGTAGGGTAGGCCAATGGGGAGGCGGAGAAGGGGAGGAGGAGGAAGAGCGCGCGAAAACAAAGCAGTGAATGGTGGGAAGAGGAAGAAGAGGAAGAGGAGGGGCAAAAAGATCTCCCTCCCTCTCTCTCTCTCTACCCTACCACCCTATCGTACCGTACCGTACCGTACCCGAAGTACCTGGGTAGGTTAACCCAACCAACCCAACCTGACCTATCCGTAACCTACCACTGTGCCGGAGAGATCACCAGGCGGGCGGGACCCCGGCCCAGGGTGAAGGAAGGAGTTAAGAGGAGGGAAAAGGAATGGGTGGAGGGAAGAAGGAGGAGGGAGGGCTTAGGTAGAGCAGGGGTTGAGCGAGTGAGTGAGTGAGTGAGTGCTATGCACGTTCGATAGTGGGAGTCAACCCCCCCCCCCCTGCTGCCCTGCTGCCCTCCCGACCAGCCCGACCAGGGGGCCGTTGGGCATTGTGACTGGTGCGCGCGGCGCACTGCCAAGGTCGCCAATCAGGCTGTCAGGCATCAATCGGGTTCGAAGATGATGAGCAACTTTTTTTTTTCTCTATCCCCTGCTCCCCTGCTCCCCTGCTCCCCTCCGGGCCCTTCCCCCATCTTCGCTTTAATTTTGGAATTGGGACGATCTGAGTGGGTAATAAGAGGGATGCGATGGGATGCGAATGGGTCCCCCGCGATAGGACAAGATGGGCATGGGATAGGCCCGCGCACGGGGACGGGAACATACGGCGGCGGGGTGATTAATTCATATGGGAAATTTTTTTTGATTGTCTGTCTTATGCTTTCATATGTATTTTTTTTGGAGGGGCAATTTTTTTTTTTTTTTCCCTCCCCTCCCTCCCCCCTTTTCCCTCCGAGACAGACCCATTGGCAAATGCGACATTGGTGGTGCGCGAGTGGGTAGATTCAACCATGGCGTTGTTTTATCTTCCTTTTTTTTTCTCTTCCTAATTCTATCTATGAGCTACCTAGCTATCTAAGGGGGTATAAAGTGATGAAAGTAACGATGACGATAATGATGATGCTATTCGCAGTGCATGCGACAGGAAAACCATAGAAAAGATAGAGGAAACATCGTGAACTGAAAACAGTTGTTTTTGTTCTTTGCGAACCCGGTATATCCATCCCACAAAAGCAATCGCAGGTACAAGACGGTGAACTGATACAGGGGGAATCGTAAGAAAACCAAAGCAAATCCGTGACACTGTTCCCAGCAATTCCAGATACACACGCACACCCATAACGTAGACAGACATTCAAACAACACACAGTACACAGGAGACCCTTCAACGCCAAGCCATATTTCTTACATGCATCCCAACCTTTCTTCCATCCGTCCAATCATGCAGTCCAAGATTCCCTTCGTCATTCATTGATTGATTGATTTCATTCCTTTCCTAGTACATCCCGTCGTAGAAGCCCGTAGTAGGCGGCGGGCGCGGGGCGCTGCTGACCGTGGAGCGGCGCTTAGGCGCCATGCGATCGCGGAGGCGTTGGCGCTGGGCCTCGTCCTCCTCGCGCTCGTAGTCCTCGGTCGTCCGGTTGTCGCGCCATCGGCGCTCCCTCTCCACCAGCGCCCGCGTATTGCTGCCGTTCTTGTTCTTGTTGTTATTGTTGTTGTTATTGTAGGTGTCGCGGTGTTCGAGGCTCAGCTGGTCCATGGCCGTCGCCAGCGGGTCCGCGTGACGGTCGACCACGACCGATCCGCGACGGTACCGCACCGGCGCCGTGAGAGCGGCAGCTGCTGACGCCGAGGGCGCTGGCGGCGGTGCTGTTGCCGTGGCCTTCGTCTGTGGGCGCTTGGGCCGACTCGCGATGTCCTTGTTTTTGCGTTCGATCTCCGCCTCAACGCGATCCGCGAACTCCTCGTCCTCGAAGCGGACGCTGCTGTCGCGGCGCCGGCGCTGCTTTTGTTCTTGGCGACGCTGCTGGTCGTCGTCGGCGCTGGCCTGCGAGGAGCCGCTGGTGGTGGCTTTGGAGCTAAAGCTTGTGGTAGCCTTGGAGCTGGAGCCGTGGCGGCGGTGGGTGTGGCTGCTGCTCTTGTGCGGCGAAGATGGCTCTGGCGCAGGCGTGCGCGAGTTGATCACCTTGACCTCGATGGTAGGGCGGACGTGCGCGGTGGTCGGGCGGTCGCGGTCGTCAACGATGGTCTCGCGGCGTCGTCGGGGGGCTTCGTAGCCGTCGCGGCCGTCGCGGCTAGGGCTCGACGAGGTCAAGGAGATGCTGCGCGGGCGTTCATACTGGCGCGGCGGGCTGCGCGGCGGCGACACCTCATCCGCGTAGGCGGCGCGGTCGCGGTCGCGCTCGTCCTTGTGCCGGCGCGACGACTTCTTGGGGACCTCGTAGACCTTATCCGCCCTGAGGTAAGTGGTGGATCGCTTGGACGAGCGCTCGGAGTCGGAGGCCGAGTGCGACGAAAGCGGTGGCGTGGGCGGGAACTGCCCGGGAGTGTTGTAAGCTGGGCTCATTTGCCCAGGCTGGACGTATTGTACGGGGTGCTGGAACGTAGTTGCGCCTCTGCACGGGCGGTTGTCACGGGACTTTGCGCAGAGTGAATCCTGAGTCCTCGACACCCGCTCCCCGTCCGGGGAAAGGTAAGTGTAGATATCTGTTTGGCACATTGTGGATGCTGGTAACGTAGTAATGCGACTAGTGCGCGGTGGGTGGTTTTGTATGACCAGAGGTCGCTGGCGGAACCTTGGTGGGGTGTGGGTGGAATGCGACTCGGTTGAGGGAGCAACTCGAGGCCGAGCGATCACAGTGGAAGATGGTGTTTCACGCGAGGAATGTTTGCGGTTGGAGATGGTAATGTTAACAGTAATCTTTGGTTGTTGCGTAGCCACAGCGACGTCGTTAGTCAGCCGTGTCCGAGACAGATGAGTTATATGGGAGTTCAAAGGCTGGCTTTAGAGACATGAGGGCATCGGGAAAGATATACTCGGGGTGTGGGTGGGAGGCCGAGGGATTTGTAGTCCTCAGGAAGTGGGAGGGACAAGATGATGATGAGGCTGTGTTGTCCTAGGTAGTCCTATTGACTGGGGAAGGACTCGATAGGTACGATCGAGTAAAACGAGTATGTATGTTTATGTTTGGTGTAAGAAGAGGTGTTTATGGAATAGGGTGCAGGGTCGGTGCCTTAGACAGCGAAGGGGGGTGAGCCGTGAGGACTTTTTGTAGTTTTCCCCCGTCTGTGGTGTAATATGGCTGACAGGGGTTCGCAGTGTTCCCGGTCCATCCCTTTACCCATATGTTCGTCGTAGGTACCTACCAGGGTGCCGATGAATCATTCTTCCGTATCGGACACGACCAGAAGGGGAATGGTCTACAGCAGACAGGGCCAATGGCGTTCACAGCCAGGGGGCGAAGCAGGCTAGAGGGACGACTGACCGTGCGAGGGTGCGTAAGGTGTACTGCGGGTGGGTGTGTAGGGGGGGTGGGAGTGTGTGTGGGAGTGTGTGTGTGTGTCTGCGTACTATCTATGTACTGCATAGGCGCATGTGTGTGTGTGTGTGTGTGTGGAAGTGTAGTATGTGTGGGAGTGTGGCTTCAACAACAAGGGTTGTAAGGTCAACGGCGTAGGATCAATGAGGGAGCCCAATTGCTCGTAATCAGTACCTAGCGGCTACTCGTCCGAGGGCTGATGGTAGAATCGAAACGGATGGCTGCAGAGTCTCGACAGCTCTCTTGAGCTGGGCCATTGCCATCGGCCTCTGCTACTCTGCTCCTCTGCTGATAGGGCTGGAGGCGGACTGACATCAGTCGATCACCCAGTCACCCAAGAACGCGCATTGTCAACTCGACAGGACCTGGAACAGGGCAGATTGGGAGGGGAGCTGGGCGCGAAGTGACACGGGCGCGCGGAGCGTGATTTGAAAACGACGTAAGGGAGTTCCACGGAGAGGAGCGACGGTGCAACAAGGGAAACGTCTAGAACTGCTAGATGCGCTGCCCATAACAAAGCTCATATCTGCAACCTATGGATGTTCGATGCCTACCTACCCAGGTACTTGCCCAAGCGGTTGAGCCTACTACAGATCTGTAGGTAGGTAGCTCGACCTCTCTCCAGGTACATGTAGGTAGCACCGATGACTGCGATGGCTGCGATGGCTGCTTGATGAGATCTACTAACGTTAGCAACGTCAAGGCACGGACGATGTCTCGCGTGTTTTGGAGGATGACCCATCGGTCTGTCTCCGTATGCAGTTCGTTCATGGCATCAGGGTATGTACATGTATGTGCGTGGTGTAGAGGTAGTGCGTAACCAATGCGCACAGCCAGGAGTGACTTGCAGTGCTCTGAACCCGGCTACATTGCATAGACGCATCAATACATCATATTTGGGGATTTTTGTTGATGGTGATTTGGTGCCTGGGTGTCTACAGCAGCCCTAGCAGACAATGTGGAGGTGGAGGGCACTGCCCTTTTCCCTTCCGCGCGCTGCTGCAAGGCCCCGGGGCCAACTGGAACCCGCAACTGCAGGCAGGCCGTCGGCCTAGGTAGGTAGTAAATCTAGTAGAGTCTCATCTCCAGTAGTAATGCCAATCTCCAGTGGTCCCCTAACCTGCCTATGGCAGCCCTAGGTAGCGTGCTGAAGTTTGCTTTAGCGCTTCGCATCGCCAATGCGATCGCGCGGACCCGCCATCAGGTATGAGTCTTCGCCGCCTCAGCCACAACGCACACGAGATTAAGAGCCTCTTCGATAGCGGTATTCTAGATGACATCCGTTGCACACAACCAACCAACCGCCAACGTTAGTACGAAATCGAAAAGACCCAAGACAACCGGCTTTCCGCTGTTTGCTAGGGGACAGGACGACAGGACACGTGAAGGAAGGAAAGGGGTGTGCGCTTACAGATTGCGCGTTAAGCAATGCGCGACCGTACAATGCGCAGACGGTAGAACGGGCCAATGCCACCCACGTTTTGATGTTTTCTGACACACCGATGCCCAATTTTTCCCTGTCGAGCGCCCGCCTATCTTTGCGCATCTGCGCATCTCTCCTGGTGACAAATCCACAAATCCAGCCCGACCAGCCGGCGTTGTTCTCGAACGCGTCCCCTACTAGGCTGCCAGGCTGCCAGGCTACACTACTGACATCAGGCCATGACGGAGATCGGGTCACAGGCCCGCAAGAAGAAGTGTAGAAATGACTAATTGCGACACCCTGAAACTGGCTAGCTTCAGCTGAACCAGCCCTTTCCATCCAACCACGTGATGGCGAAGGATTCCGGACCACCGTCGTCTCCGGGTTGCTGTCTCTCTCAGCTGTCCGATCTCATGCAAGGACCTGGTTCCCTGGCTCTGTGCGATATTTTATTTCTTGCCATGCTACGGACTACTTTCTCTGCATATGTAGAGTAAGGAGGCGGCTGCTTGTCTCAGATACAATTGACGTATTGTCTGTTGATAGACCGTTCTACAGATCGAACAAACACACGCTTTTGCCACAGCTCACCGAAATTTGAAAAAGAACCTTATGACCTGACTGACGGAGATAAGATCCCATTAGGTAGTAACTCCTGCATGTCCTCTCAGGTAGGGTAGGTATTGTTGCTAGGTACATGTAGGAGGATCGCGGCAGCTCGGCTCTGGGGTTGCTTGCTTGTTACTATGTTTATGTACGAGGTATGTACAACTGATCAAGGGAATCTCCGGGCTGACGTACCTTCGTATCACTTGGTATGCGCAAAAGCGCACCGCGCCGTCAGCAACAGCGAAGAGGTGAAAACAAGGTAAAAAACAAGATTGTTGACATTGTCCCGTGCGTCGTATCAATCGCCGGCCGCCAGAGCTTGCTGGAGATAGCTACCCCAATCGCATTCTGCATCAGAGTGCTGACAGCATGGCCTTGGTGCTACCGTCGCGGTCAGCAACACATGGAGACGTCTCATCTGTGGCACCGCACCCTTTTCTGGCCCTGAAAAGCAGAATCCAGAATCCAGAATCCTCTGCAAACCCCGGCGCAATCAACCAGGACTTGGCGAAGAAATGCGCCTCTTCCCAACAACTTGGAGAAGTGCAAATCCGCAATGTAGGATTTATGTGTGGGAGGCAGCCGGTTACATTTAGAAGTGCACCTTTTACTGCCATCTAAGCAAAAGGACAAGCTTTCTCCCCATCGGCCCCTCCTCTCGCAGCGCATTCTCGATGATGATGACGACGACGAGAATTGACCAAGAGGGACTTCCCGTCGACCCAGTACACCGTCGCTAACCAAGTTTGATGGTTTAGGTCCACATCAATCAATTGTCGGGAATTGCCAGATTCAGCCCTACACTAGGCATTTTTCTTGTTCAACCTATCAGGACGGTAAACAGCCTGAAACTTCAGGCCGTTCGGGGGGACCCTTGGACAAGCTCTTCAGCGTAATACACGTGCTCCGTGGTGTAGCTACTCCACGATGGGGCTGAGCAGCTGAGCTTTCTTGCTTTCGCCGCCGCTGTGGCCCCGCAGACGGACGAATGTGGCTGTGGCTGTGTGGGTAAGCTGCGAGACATGGGACGGGGTTCCTCGGCGCCACTAGCGCGGTCCCGGTCAGGGTCGCTAATAAAGAGGCTGAGAAGCTCGGACGACGCCGATTTTCGATCGTAACTACAACTACATACACTACGCCATGGCTATGCGATAGACCATCGTCGTAAATCTCGTCCAACGGCAACAGGAGAGCACATCGGGTGAACTGAACCTGGGCGAGACAGAAATAGGCACTATGTCCGTATTACTCTTGAGCCCACGTCATACGCGTCTTTGAAAGTGGACTCGCCCCTACATGACTGGACTGGACTTGGATGCGGCCCCCAAACCTTTCTTGGCGTTGGTCCTCTCTTTCCGGCCACCTCCTTGGGTTTCATTACAAATGGTATGTCCTCTGTGTGTTCAGCTATTGGTGCTGCGGGGTGTTTGAGGCCTCGGAGAAGCAGGCTACGAATCTATAGAGCATTGTGGAAGGTTCAGCTCTCACATTTCCCAATCAATGTCAGGCGCCGAAGGGGACATGAGACAATGGCTTGATAGGGTCTAATTAAAGTTATATACATAGTAGCATGTCTACCTGGTTGATAAATGAGCTGGGAATCACATGCCTTTCTTTTGATTTCCGAAGCCTCTCTCGGCTCCCGTACTATGTAAAACCAAGCAGTGCCCCAGGTACAGGATTGGTCTCCTTGCCATGCCATCCTTTCGCTGGCGTGGCGGTGGCCCTTGGTGTGCCACCGCATATGCCAAACTTTTGTAATTGGCGAATAAGGGCCCTCGGGGTCTGCAAGAGATTCTGAATAGGCGCAGCCTCCAAGGAGAATGGAGCTTATTACGGCAGTCTACGTGCGACACATGCTCCCGACAAAGGTCAAGCCCCTGCCAGCTGTCAATCTTGCGGCTCAATGCAACCATATCTCTTCATCTGACCAAGACAAGCGTGGTGTTATCTCCCCAGATGGCCGAGACACGGAAAGCCGAAGCGCAGCGCCACGGTGATCATCGATTCTGTAGATGATAGGTAAGTGTGGAGAGGCGTTCGCGCACCGCATCTGCGCCTTGCTAGGGGAGGCCATCGACACCGCTCCTCTCCCAGGAATTCTGCAGCGGCGGTAGCGATCGAGTGGTTTGCTCGATCATGGCAGTAAACCTGTTGCATGACCGCTTTCCACTAGGAGCGCGCTACGTGTAATGGCTGACCACGAATCGACGTCATGTAGCAACCCCTAAAGGGGCAAGAGATATTTACGAGCCGCGCCGAGGCAAACACCTACGGAGACGAGGCAACTAACACTGCATAACCTTGATCCGGCGTTTGTCTTCGCTCATCTCCCCCTCGCCTGAGGCCTGCAGATGTTGGCGGCGTGCCCGTTCGTCCGAGAGACGTCCTCACGCGACTCCTCAGCAGAGCTCAGCCTTGCGCTGAAGCTCTCGACAATCCCATCATGCTGGCCCGGGATTATCGACCTCGAGCAGCGTGTTGCCGCTCTTGCCGGACACGACCAGTCTCATCGTCATGCGATGCAACGTCCACACCGCAGGGCATCTCGGACACAATCATACGAGGGAGGACAACATATACAGGGCGCCAAAAGTCCGTCCTAGGGCAAACTCTTCGCTCACCCCTCAAAAGTGCACACACCGCCAGCACATGTACCTACATTAGGGCAATTGGATACTCGCCATTCCAGCAACAAGCCCTCTACGAGACATCCACCTCCTCACCCCTTCTATTGGCGTCCGGCTATACTCCACTGCGTAGGACCACGATATGTACCAGCGCGTCCTGCCGCTGAGAATCGAGTACGACCCGATCAGTAGGACTACTGCCTACCGGTATTCTTCACCTTCTCTAATGATCCAGACAACTGCTCTTCCAGCGGCTTCCTCGAAGACCTGCCCTCTAGACCCAATGGAGGCCGCCCCTTTCGTCAAATCCCGACGCTTCGCGATTGGGCTCTCAACGCCGAATAGGCTCCAATGCCATTCTTTAGGTTTCTCCATCGATCTATCCGACTGTCTCGGGAGAGTAAACGTTACAGATCTTAAGGCGACACGATCGAGCGCATCTACCCGCGTCTTCGCGTCCTTTCGCAATGCCGTCCTATCCCAGCCACCCGTGCCCAACGCGCTGACGCCACCACGAGGACGCGGGATGCCCTATTCCTTTCTCGATATCCAAGCCTAGACGGAGCATGCATACGGTTACTGCTGCAAGGATGCACTCCTATGGGCCCCTAGAGGGTTGGTTGGGTATGGTAAGACCAGGCCATGATACATGTGCTAAGTGGCTGTGGGGGATGAAGTAGTAAGCACTGATCTACCCATCTCTCTGACGTGGTCCCATATGAGGGATGACTTAGACATGCCTGAGGTAGGCGTATGCAGGTAATGTTTGACCGAACAAACCGGCAACATCTTTCAAGTCTCAGTCTCCAAACTTAGTCAGCTATAACTCTATTCATTATATCGATTGCAGAGGCAAGCGAGTGATATGATATCTATAATACCTGAGTTAAGGAGACGTGCTTTACAGCGCTTACAAGGCATGCACTTCCCCATTCACGGGCAGGAGTGTCACTGCAGGATATTGGTTTTTGTATACATCCTCAGTGGCTCACCGTCTACTTGGTTTACTTCAACAGCTCCCACATAATTAATCAATGCCGGTAGGACTTGTGCATAGCAGCCATGTTGTTTCGTAGCTGTATTGGTACATCAATAGTCCATTCTTACGTAGCCTGTCTGCTGAGATCCATGCTTCTATGCAGAATGTCCTCGACGTAATTACGGGCTTCGGTAGGCGTCCCAGTCGTTCTCCTTATCCTGATATGCGTACTAGGCTATGTTATATAAAATATCTCACGATTCATCCATTTATCGAGTCCAATGCTGAAAAAAGGTTGGAATGTCATTATGTAGTGCCACATTAAATGCTCCGAATATGTGCTTATGTGCTTCCCCTCACGCCAGCATCCTACGCTGTTGTCCTACCCCTGAAGTTAAGTGGCGAACAGAGCTTCAACCCGGCATACATGTTGTATAACAGCCATATGACGAAACACTCTGTAGGTTAGCGATGAGATGCCTGGTTTTCGCCAGATAATTATTCGTTAGATTCGTATGTTCGCTAGATATCGCCCATATAGTTACAGTATTACCAATATTTACAAGCAACCACCTATCGTACAACTTGCGCGCTTGAACTTCCCGTCCACGCCATAGCCGAGCCGACTCACACCTATCCAAACACATACCCAAGACCGTCTAAGCTCTAATTCACGGCTGCACGCTCAAAGTAACTCCATCACGGGAGTCGGTAATGGAATAGGACTTAGTCCTAAATAGCACCCGGAATACGCCCTAGCTCCTCCCCGGTAGGCCGTAGGCGGAACTCGCGACTGTTCCGCTCCTCGACGATGACCTGCAGGGCCTCGCGCTCGCCGCCCTCGCCATCCCTCTCCCTCTCCCACTCCCTATCCCTCTCGCGCAAGGTCACCGCCGACCGCGCGCGCGCGTGCTGTCCGCGATACGGCTTCTCATCCCCTTCCCCTTCCCCTTTCTCTTCTTCTTCTTCTCCTTCTTCACCGAAGAGCGCCCAATCAAGCGACGGCAACCGGACGCCGCCGCGGCCCCCCTTCTCCTCCTTCCCACCAGCCTCCTCGGCCTCCTCGGCCGCCATGAGCTCCCTCAGGATGCCCAACCCCTCGACGCGGTCCTCCTCGCGCGCGATCGACAGGCCCCAGGCGCGCAGGAACGTCGCCTCGCCGCGGTAGTTGCGGTGCAGCCACAGGCGCTGGGGCGCCGTCAGTTTCGGTGTTGTTTTACCCCTACCACCGCCACCACCACCACCACCGCTGCCGCCGCCGCCGCGCCGCGCTCTGCTGTGAAGCGGAGGAGGCCGGAGTTTAAGCTGCGGAATTGGAGCAGGAGTAGCAGCAGCCTCGTGGTTTCGGTTGCGGGTTTGGTTGTTTCGGGATGGTCCGCTGTTGATGGACTCGCTGGCCGACCGCCGCGGCTTGGCGTGCGCGGGCCGCTGCTCCCTGGTAAACGGGGGTCTGCCCTGCTGGCCCTGGCCCTGGCCCTTCGTCTTCTCGACCGAGATGGTCGGCAGCGGCCCGTTGGGCGGCGGGGAGGTCAGAGGCGGGAGTCTTGCCGGGCCGGTGGTAATGGTGGTTGAGGTCGTACCAGTCAGGGGTGCGCTTCTGGCCGGCGCCGTTGCTGTTGTCGTCGTCGTCGACTTCATGGCGGCGAGGTCGAGCTTCATGAGGTGTCCGATGTGCGGCTTTCCGGACCCGGGCTCTCGCGGCGGCTGGTCGTTATCGTCTTCTCCTTGGCTGTGCCGCTCTTCGGATCGTTCGTCGCCGCTGTGCGAAGGCCGGGCCGGGAGCGGCTTCCACTTTGCGCGCTTCGAGATGTCGGCGTGCGACTGCGTCCGGCGTATCACCCGCACCTGGTCGACGGTCAGCGACGCGGTCGCCGCTGACGGCCTTCTTGGCGGGCCATCTTTCTCCGGACCCGTATTTGTGGAAGCGGTCGGCGAGAACGCGGAGTAGGGCGGCGGAAGTGGTGAACGGGATCCCGAACCCGGCACCTCCGAATACGCCGGGCTGTCTAGTGACAAAGGTGAGGCGGCGGGGGAGTGCGGCCTCAGCGCCGAAGCACTCGAGTAGGTCGAGTTCGCTGCTGATGATAACGGGGGAGCCGGTTTGCTAGAATATGGGGAAAGTGATGTCGGCGTTGCCGGGGCTAATGGGCTCAGCATCTTCTCCGCCGGGAACCTCAGTGGGGCCGGACTCAGCACCTCGCTGTCTCGGCCGCCATTCCTAATGTGAGGATCGATATCGGCATCCGCGTTGCTTTCAGCGGGCGGATGCCAATCCGAAATCGACCATTGGGTAGTGGGTCTCTGAGGCGAAGATTCTGGAGATACGGTCCGCGGCCGGTCATCTGTGCCGTCAAGACTTCCTTTCACATCCATGTCATCCGGCGAATCAGGTGTCGGTGGACGAAACGACCACGGAGTGATAGACCGGCCGCCCTCAACGTTCTCCACCGCGGAAGGTTCCTTTAGTCCAATCGGTGACTCGACACGTGAACCACTGAGATCAGAGATTTCAGACGCCTTGTTCGAACTAAGGTATTACATACTAGTCAGCCAGTTGAAGCAAGAATGGTAAGCGATGCAAAAGCAGGATAGAAATGATCACATACACCAAGCTAGTACTACTAGGGTTCCATAGTGGCCAACCCCGACCGTGATCCCTCACAGCTGACATGGTGACGTGCACGCCTGAGCAAATGGTCGATATAGAGTCGACAACGAGATCAACCACTGCGATGGGTAGAAGACATGGCGGTCATCTTCGACGAGGGCGCGAACGGCTAAAGTACCTACTTGTTCTGCAGGTTCCCCTGGCTAGTAGACAAGCATATGCAAGTCGACGCTCTGACCCACGACGCTCCACGGTCCGGGTTCTCGACCCCGAGATCTTCGGCGTCGGCCTACTGTGTACTACGACGAGCTTTTTTTCTAATTTAGGTCAAACCCGGCTAGCTCTATCTAGTAAGCCCACCGATTCCATGTGAGAAGGGAGAGCCGCATCGCAAGTTATATGAACCCGAGGGGCCGGGTTTCCTAAGAACTACTGTAGGTAGTGTCTGGAGTATAATGGTCCGGTTCACCCGTCGCGCGCTACATGTCTGTACAGATTAGATTTGCAGAACATGAGACGAAGACCTGAGATTTGCGTCATAAAGTCCGTGTCTACGTAGTAGCTAGCGGGCCCATTTTCCCACGCACGAACCTCGGAATCTGAAAATGGCGAGGCGAAGCGGCCTGACCCACGTAGCCAGAGCGGTTTAGATTTTGCTATCGCCTTGACTATTGCGAGTATTGTTTCCTGGGTTTGGGAAACTCCATACCCGAATCATACATGCATACATTGCATATGCGTTTCATGTATACCATTGCCTATACCCTCTCGAGTATGGTATTCATCTCATGTTCATGTGCCTACAACGAGCGAATATGTTTACCTTATTGATATTCATGGCCTTTTCGGAGATAGCTTGGCCGAGGGTTGATGGCCAAGGTACTAGCTTGCTAGCCCCGATGCTTCTCACGCAGCACCCCCTACTGCCCCTGGCATTAACGCGGTTTAGGTAGTGCCTATTGCGGATACTCGACTTTTGAAACAGCTATGCCGAAATACATACATACCCTGCGGGCTACGTAATAAGGCAAAACCGCACAGTCGGATCAAAGAATTTCGATCTGTGAAAAGGCTAGGTATTTATCACGGGCGGTAAGTTTTCTCAAGTCCCGCGTCATACGGATACCGGTAGGCTACGATGCCTTTACATAGTACGTTATAATAACCTTACTACGTACGGGGGCGGAGGTTATTGTCGGTGTAGGTAGATCTTGTCGAACCGTCGCGACACCAGCCCCTCCTGTTTCTCCCTGTTCAATTTCCGTAACCTGACGACCGGTACAATTAACAAGATACGATCTCATTGCATAACGTGTATGTGCTATGTAATCTGTAGGCATCAGTCAATTGGCAAAAGGTTGCCAATAATTTCCTATCAGAGCAAACATGAGAAAGTAGATGCACGTCGGTCGCGGTAGGCCGGCACTTACAGTAGACCTTGCACCAGCAATTTCTATTGTTTATTTGCATACGGTACCACAATCCTCACTGTCATTCACACGAAAGGAGTTACATAGAGGTATGGGAGGTTATGTATCTCTTTAGAATCCGATTGGTGCAATCCAGACGCATCTGATGTGTATATAGTTTTTCCGCCCTATCATACATACTACGGTCCACGGACCACCATGTATCTCGTAAAAACGCGACAGATCGACTCTCAATACGAGCAGCTATCTTGATATATGTAAAAGCCGAGGGGACCGAATTTGTGGACCGTATTTTTCTAGTCTGCTAGTTCAGGAGACATAACCTATGTCCATAATAACCGGTTTGGTATCCTCAATCGTACTCGTAGGTACCCACGCAGCCACGTCGCCTTAGACGAGCATGAAGGCAATACGCAATTGAGCTGAATTTATTTTCGGAGAGCTACTGCGTGGGTAAATATTGATCGTACGAAGTACGAAGTTTAATTTCCCCATGCCGCAGAGGCGGGCGCCGGATCGGTGAGTCCTGAAGCTGGGGCACAGTGAGTTGTACTTACAACATGAACTTTGTCACCTCGTCTCACTGTGACCGCTTGTGGGAGAACTCCTCGAGTCCAAAGGCTTTGTGTAGGCTTGTTGTGAAATGTATGTACACAAAGGCATATGAATAGCACTCAACGCTGTTCACGACTACTTTACTTGCTTTGTCAGATTTCTCACAAAGGCCAAGACCACGGATCTAAGTGATAAGAGTGATGGGCTTGTATTTCTACATGTTCACTAAAACCAACGTACGTTATAATTCTAAGAATAGGTAGTGAGGATTTCGATTACCATCAAAAGTAGTTATGGCAGTAAGTATGCCCGTTTGTTACTAATGAGTTAATAAGCTAACAGTGATTGGAGAACCCGATCGGGAACATCAACGTACATGTCGGGCCCGGAGGGCCAGCCCCTCCAGGCGGCCGCCGATTACGCAGAAACAGGAGGCCGGCCGCAAGGATTGACAAGTGAGTTCTTCTGGACCTTCAAGGGGCCCTAATATCCAGCTCGTTTGGGTAGTGATGTCGTGGAGTTGTTAGTCCCAAGCTTACACGCTTTCTGTTGGTAGAGAGGCTCTTTCTGAGGTTTCAAGGACAAGGCAGTACTTCAACGAGTTTTCGACGTACTACAAGTTTGAAGGACCGATAGCCAACGGCCTTTACGGCGTCGCCATGAAAGTTAAACAGAAACAAAGGACGAATCCGTATCGCGAGGAAAAGATATTGGTGGTCAAACGAGCCTTCGAGCGGGACGGGGAGGAGGCGTTACGAAAGGAGATCGATATTCTTCAGGTAATGACACGCGCAGAGAGCCTATCATGGCTATACAAGATATCCTATTCAGGAGACTGACGGTTTTACTTGTCAAAGCGATTACGTGGAGCGCCGCATATCATACAGCCTATAGTCATCGAGCCGGACCCCTTCGCAGCGCTGAACCGCCCATGGTTGATAACAGAATACGTCGAGAACGGGTCAGTAGATGATCTTGTAGATGATATAATGCGCTGGCAAGGGGCATTACCAAACCGTCTGCTCTGGAGGTTCTTTGTCTGCCGTAAGTATATTCAAGAAAGCATACGAAACTTCAGCTAATATGCCAACTCATCACCAGTCTTCCGAATGTGTATAGCTAGTAAGTGGCACACATAGAGCTGTCTGCTCAAACTTAGGATAACAGACTTCTGACTTTGTACAGTGGCTTGGCAGAACAGAGGGCTTGAGGGAGGGCCCTACCAAAATGAACAATTCCCGAAAGAGTGGCAAATCCGGGATAAGAACCAGTTGGCACATTCTGATATGCACTTAGGCAATAGTGAGCTCACACTTTAGCATTTTCTCCTTCTTCTCTATCCCACCCTCCGTTCTTTTACTTTTAAGTTCGCTGACACTATCTTGCGATGTCGTAGTCCTCATCGGCGACCCGAATCCTCCCGCGGACGAGCATGATTTGGCACCAATTTTGAAACTCATCGACTTCGGTGGAGCTCTAGTAATTCCGGACCCGGATGGGTTAGTAAATCAGTCCAGTGGAAGCTCTTATGATAGTCACTAACAGAGCATTCGTAATTATAGAAGGGATTTGGGAGTGAAGAGGAACATATTTGATATTGGCCGAGTACATTTCCATCCAACCCTTACTTATTCTCTTGAAATTTGAATTAAAGGAAGCTTGCGCTGACCAAATTATACCTGCAGGTCATGCGAATGCTTATAACGACCGATACAGAGTGGAATCTGGAACCAACAGTTGTCACGACGCCGTACGCTTCAGGCCCCAGGGACATCCTTTCGCAAAGCGCCGGCCTCCTCACCAGGGACCAGTACCCAAACCTGGACGATGACCTGAGACATCTTGTCATACAGTGCACGGCCATGGAAGCTGATGATCGCCCGAACCTCCCCGAGCTGGCTAACATACTACATCATAATATGAATATAAAGACAGGCGAGTACTATGCCAACTTTCCCCAGGGCTGGGCCGAAACGGATGTGGAGATACAAGACTTAGTGCACCGCTTGGTTTTTTACCCGGGGGTAGAGGTATGATGCTGAGGACGACGGCGAGAAATACCGCTGCAATCAGACATAAGCTCATCTAGGAGGGCACTTCGCTACGACTATGGTATGGGACTGCGGAGATACATCTTCGCAGGCGGTCCCTCAGCACGCTCACACCACATCAAATTAGACTTCGCATATCAACGCCATTGAAGACGGCAGAATTAACAATTACCAAGTACAGAGCATTACATTGAGGAAAACGGACTGGGAAATTTTCGGGGAGTTTTCAAATTCGTACCTATACAAATCTTAAATTACTTAGACCGTTCACATATTCTACATTTCACTTAGATCTTGCGCCATGCCAACGTCATCAATCATATATTCACACGTACGGTGCAACGCAGTTAGGGACCGCGAAGCAAATGGTCCAATGGATTGATCCCCTTGAAAGATTTACCCTCAAGAACCGAGACGTCTCAGCGGTGGACTGTATTGTTGTATTGGATTCCCATGCAACAGCGATTGTACCAACGACCCATGCACTCATTGAACCTCGTTGATTGACTATTACCCGTGATGACTACCTAGCAGAGTTCAGACACTTTGCAGACAGAGAAAAGGAGTTCGAGCCATCATGCACTAGTGGCAATGAACATGTCTAGGTATCTAAACAATATGCATTCTAAAATTGAGCGATCTCGTTGGTGGATAAACTTGATCAAGTAGGAGACGACATGTTCCGACCGAAATAGGAAACCCCGTATCCCATGGCCAGCGAGCAGTATATACTTCAGATAAGTGTACGGTTATTTAAGGAGCTTGTAGGGTCTATAAATCCACTTCACCTACCGAGGCAAGACTTTGATCGAGGTCAGGGGCCTGTGGAACTTGAATGTTTGCCACAGTATCGAAACCCCTTGGAAGATCGAGGAACTCAAAGTCGGCATCCCCAAATTTTCAAGCATGCGCTCCACAATCACCATGACGGCGGTACTTGCCACTGTAGGTAGCGTCTGGGGACACGCCGTGATGCAAGAGCCGGCACCTCGCAAGGTAGGCGGACAGACCGAGTGCTGCGTGGCGCCACTGCCCAGAGAGAAATTGACGAAACCCCCTAGACCGGGCCGGCCCAAGAGGCGCTCTGCGGGGCCGCCGTCACCGCAGCCCTCGAGAAGGGTATGTATGAGGATCTACCTACCCAAGTACCCATACCTCGAGGATCCAAAAACATCCGGCTAACCCGCTTTCGAACGAACCCAAGACGTCACGGGGCCCATCGAGGACGCCCTCGCAAGGGCCGACGGCGACGGCGCCTACGGGTGCGACGCCTACCTGTGCCGCGGGTACCAGTACGAGGACAACGCCGGCGGCGTCCGCGCGGTCGCGGCGGGCGAGCTGCTGGCCTTCCACATCGACCTCGTCGCCGGCCACAAGCCGGGCTATGCCGTAAGTTGGTTGTCCCCGTGCCCCCCTATCGAGACAAGCGATGGCAGTGTGGTGGTGGTGGTGGTGGTGGTGGATAAAATGCGCAATCTATTGACGGGAGAGAGAGGGGGAAACAGAACATGTCGGTCGTCGACACCGCCACGAACGAGATCGTCGGAGAGCCTCTCCGCACGTGGGACGCGTGGCCGGATTCCGCGTCTGGGCCGCCGCGAGATGATAGTACGTCCATATATTATCACGACCCTCCTACTCACTTTTTTCCCCGCCCCGAAATGAGTCTCTAGGCACTGAAAACATTGCATTAGTTGACTTCAACGTGACGATTCCCGACACTCTGGGCTCGGCGTGTGACGAAGCGGGCAAGTGCGTCTTGCAGTGGTACTGGTGGTCGATCAGCAATAGCCAGACGTACGAGAGCTGTCTCGACTTCTACGTTGAGGCAGAGTAAGGCAGATACGAGGTTTCACGAGGTCATATAACTTACGGATTGATTGCCGCATCATAGGACTCGATAGGCGCTTGGAAGCATGTATGAGGTGGTGGATGTGGTGCCAGGATTATAGAATTGAAGTACGAGATATATCTCTGTACATTGGCTGAAGCATTGCTGAGTTGGCTTTTAAACTTTCGTATCCTACAATATGAATTGAAAAGGCCTTAAAGGGGTAGACGGATACACACTCATTAGCATCTCGCATTAAGACGTTGCACTGATCAGGTTCCTATATCGATACTTGCTTCTCAACTCCCGACGTTACCTCTTTTCTACGCCCTTTCCACGAGTAAGGCGATCCTGATCAGGTAGCGTCGACATCGTCATTCTCAGGATGATATAATTCCATATGAATACTTACCGTGAGCGGCCAACCACGTTATAGAAGCCGAATGACAACTACACCCGCCACGAGCACCCAACGACAGCCTTAGCCAAATGCATATATCCCCCACCCCTTCACATACATATACACCCGGCCCCATCACACAACACACGCCGCAAAGGCGGCCAGTTCATGGTCTATAATAACGTACTTCAGTATTTTATATCCGACGTCCGGGTCTTTTCGATCGGGCATTCCATCCCTTGTTACAGAGTAGCTAAGCAATCCCGACCCCGTTCGTTCATGACAAACCAGCCAGTCAGCCACGTCAGCCTGTCGAGAGCCCTGCCTAATCCGTGAGCGTTCCATGCCCGCCCGCCACCCCCCGTCCCCTCGGATCCTGTAGACGCCGGTATCGACCTGACATAGATACAATGGAAGAGAAACCAGGCCGTCCCCGCCTCATGCCTCATGCCTCTCTCCCTCCACCTATCTAACTAGGCGCAGTAGTCATCGATCACCATGCCGGAAACGGAAAGTCACCGCTTGCTTGCTACAATAACATTACCATCATCATCGTCATCATCATACCTCCTCGCCCGCCACGGCCTCGTACCCGCCCGTCCGTCTCGCCGTGAGGCCCATGGCGGCGGGGCTCTCGTAGATCTGGGTGTAGTTGATGCGGTCGCCGCCGAAGAGGGCGTCGCCCGTCTCGCGGCGGCCGAAGACCGGCGCCGGGTCGCACCAGAAGTCGCGGCAGTTCTGCACGTAGCCCCTCGAGTAGGGGTTTCCCCTCTTGCGGCTCTGCCTGCTCGCTCCCGCGCCCGCGCCGTGGGTCGCGGCCCCGCGGCCCGTCGCCGTCTCGATGAAGGTGTCGACGCCCAGGAGCCGGCCCCACTGCTGCAGGAAGCCGCGGCGGTGCTTGTGCCCGTGCGCTCCCCCGCGTCCGGTGCCCAGCGGGTCGTCGGCCGCGGAGGGCGGCGTGGGGGCGTCTGGGTGGTTGGGGTCGAGGGGCGCGCCGGTGCTGGTGAACGCCGACATGATCGACGTCGCGGAGCCGTCGTGGATGCCGTACATGTTCTCGTACGTCGTCATCGCGCGCGCGACCTGGACGAACTGCACGAAGATGAGCATGCCCACCCACAGGAGCTGCAGCGTTGTCCAGAGGCCGAGGAGCACGGTGAAGGGGTCGGCGTTGAGAACCTTGCAGAGGGCCGCTGACAGGACGAGGCATTTGTCTGATTGCGGCTCGGGGAGTTCGATAAAGTAATAGTACAGTAGCCAGTCGAAGGCTACGACACCAAACACCAGGCTCACGAGGTAGAGGAAGAAATGCCGGTGGATGTTTACGCCAACGCAATTGTTGATCCAGGGACAATGACTGTCGCGTGTTAGGTTGACCTTATCAACAATCCACTCTTGGAAGCCCACTTACTGATCATGTTTAGCAACACACCGGCCACACCTCTTACAGTGTTTGCTTCGCAACGGAGTCCGGATCATGCAAGTGACGCAGAAATTGGACTCGTCAAACTTCCACAAACTCAGCAGCTCGTCGATGACAGCCTTCTGCTCCGCGATGCCCTTGAGCTTGGAAACGAAGCCCGGGTCGAAGACCATACATGCTGCGTAAAAGTATGTAGTGAACCCATACAAGATGATAAACATGAAGTTGAGAAGTGGATGGCCGCTGAATGTCCCTAGTCGCTATTAGCATCCTCTACACTCGACTTGAAGGATTTGTCTTACATGGGAATATGGTAAGGAGCCACCGCACCCCAACCAGAAACAACGATCCGGCGAAAATGCCGGCTAACCATGGCTAAATCGCATCAGTAAAACATCGATCAATTTTATCAGTCGAATCACATACCGTCCTGTGTAGATGTCTCATATCTGACGGCGCGTACTCGAGGACCTGATTTGTGACCCATTGAAACCCGAACGCAACCACAATTGCTATGGGAACAGACAGAAAGATGGGGAAATGGGCCATGACCATTAGTTCGACCAGTAATAGTGCAGTCGGCAACAGAAAGAGGAACTTGTTCATGAAGCCTCGCTTGTCCTTGAGGAAGAACGACGATCCAGGCCACCACGGCGTTACGGCGTGTCCATCCTGGTCGTAACCGCACTCCTTAAGAGCGCGGTGCCATGCGTTGAGGGTGTTTAGGTCCTTGGCTGTCGTCGCAGGAGTCTTGCCCGTATCTGTCTTGGCGAACCGATCTGAGCCGTACTCCAGGAGCTTCAGTATGCATTGCGGGGATCCCTTGACCAGAGCCCAGTGTAAAGCCGTGAAGCCCTGCTCGTCTGTCGCGTGGACGCTGGCACCCCATCGCAGGAGCAGGTCCACACATTGCGGGAAGCCCTTGTATGCAGCCCACATAAGGCCGGTGTGACCGTAAGCATCAGCCACGTCGACGGGAATGCCCTGATGTAATAATAGCACAATCAACAGGACGTTTCCGTTAAAAGTCGAGATGTGTAGAGTGTTGTAGCCTTGCGCGTCGGTGATGAGGGGATCGGCGCCATGTTGGAGGAGCAGGTTTACGGTGTAGTAATTCGATCGCTGGGCGGCCCATTGCAGAGGTGTCGCAATGCTCTCGCCGCCCTTCTTGTTGATGTCGGCACCTCTTTCGATCAGGAACTTGCACATGGCAAACTGGTTGTTGATGGCGGCCCACTGCAGGTCTTTGTTAGCAAGACGCTAAGATACCAAGACACCCGTAGGACCGGGGGAAGATGGGCGCATACATGCAGAGGCGTAATGCCCTCCTCGTCTGTGTATGTCGCGTCATACTCGGGAGTCTGGAAGAGCTTCTCCATTGCCGGTATATCTCCTAGCCTCGCGACCTGCATGATGTCGGTCGCGGGGGACGCGCTGTTACCCGGGAGGTCCCCCATCTCCAGGTCATCCGAGTTGAGTTTCGGGGTTGCTGTGCTGCCTTTGGACGACGGTTGTATAGGTGCGCCGGCCGAGTTGCCGTTCGCCAAGGTGGTCGAGGACATTGGGATGTTAAAGTGATGTCCAAGGTCGCTTCATCCGGTAGTGGGACTCGTAGTGGCTCGGCGGGATTGGGTTGGGCGAGAAAAATCACAGGTGATTCGCAAGCGCCTCTCTTTTTTTGTCTCTCACGATTTGTAACTGGGTCTTGAAAGCTATCGACGTGCTAAAGAATATACTACAGACGGTAATAGGTAGGCATGAGAGGGAAGATTAAAAAGGAACATAAGACAACACGACGCCAGCAAACCGGATGAACAAATCAAACGCCGTACCGGGACTTGCAGGTCATAAAACGTCAGGCTGGAAGCGGTCGTGATGTGTTTTGTCCAGCATCAGCACGACTGGACCTGACCTTAACGTTTGCGAGTATTGGAACAACAAGCGACGCCTCGGCCGTTCGGCACAGACACGACAGGGACAATAGAGAGACATATCACAGCGCTAAGCCACTCACTGTAACTCTCTGGACCACAGCACAGCCACTCAGCTGGTCCTTGCCCGTTCTGATTGGCAAAATATTCCCCGACGCCTTGGATATAGAGTATGTATGTACTGTGTACCTATGTAAGTACCGTCCTAGGTTAGCATCAACGAAGCTACAGACAGGGTGTATGCCAGACGTATATAATCTGTACTGTAAGGTAGATAGCATAGTTCATAGTGCATGACCGAATCATGGCTATAGATTCAGCTAGTCTCCTTCTTACTCTAATTTCTATAGTCCATACTGCTGGGCCCCTATCTTTTCCAGTCGTATGAGACCTATAAGTTCTAAATTCTATCTTCGAAAAAGAGGGTACATGTACCTTGGACTCTCAGCCTCTACTACGTACGGACCTGTATGTACGCTACCAATTGCGCTATCGCGCCCCACCACAACCCTCCCCAACGCACTGCAACAGCGCCTAGGTTAGCTGACTTGGCATCGAATGACATATGGCCTTTTCAATCTCAACGCGACCCTAGACCACCGAGGGTGTATACCAATTCGGCCAACGTAAATACCTACCTACATCCCCTTCCCCGTCCCAACGTCCTCCTCCTCTCTTTCTCCTTCTCACGACAAATCTCTCGGACACCGCCAAAGCAATGGACAGGCTCAGGATCCTCCTCGAGTACCTCATGACGCCGTCGGCGCCCATCTTCCTGGTGGGCGGCCTGATCGTGCTGCTGGCGCCGATCCTGGTGCACTTCTTCATCGTGCAGCAGACGCCCTACACGAACCTGCCGTCGATCATCCTCGCGGGCGTGCCGGGGGCCGGCAAGACCTCGCTCCTGACGCTGCTCGAGCGCGGCGACCGCGCCGCCGCCACGCACACGTCGCAGGCGCCCCAGACCGTCGAGCTCACCGTGTCGGCGGATGGCGGCGTAAACCAAAACCAACAGCAACAACAACAAGGACAAGGACAGCAGGAAAAGAAGCCCGCCCCCATGAGCTTCCGCGAGGCCGCCCGCGACGACGCCCCCGGCAAGCACAAGAAGTTCCTCCTGGTCGACACCCCGGGGCACGGCAAGCTGCGGGCGCAGGCGCTCGCGCACCTGCAGCCGGAGCGCAGCGGGGTGGGCAACGGCGGCGACAAGGGCAAGCAGCAGCAGCAGCAGCGGTACAGCGACCGGCTGCGGGGCGTGGTGTTCGTGGTGGACGCGGCGGCGCTCGAGGACAGCCTGGCCGAGACGGCGGCGTACCTGTACGAGATCCTGCTGGCGCTGCAGCGGCGGACGGGGGCGGGCCGCACGAGCAAGGCGCCCCGCGCCGTCGCCGTGCTGGTCGCCGCCAACAAGGCGGACCTGTTCACGGCGCTGCCGGCGTCGCTGGTGCGCGGCCGGCTCGAGGCCGAGCTCGGCCGCATCCGCCGGTCGCGCAGCCGGGGCCTGCTGGATTCGGGCGTCGGCGTCGACGACGTCGGCTCCGAGGAGCAGGACGCCTGGCTCGGGTCCTACGGCACCGACAAGTTCGACTTCGGCCAGATGCGCGAGTTCGACGTCGAGGTCGACGTCGTCGGCGGCAGCGTCCTCGAGGGCACCGTCGACAAGTGGTGGAACTGGATTTCGGACCGTATCTGAAAATGAAAAAAAAACTTCCTGCTGGGGCGTGCGTGCGTGCGTGCCGCCGTTGTCGACTACTACTACCTACCTCTACTAATTGATAATTACACCTCATCCCACAAAATACCCAATCTCGGTCCCTTGGTGGCGGGTGAATTTTTTGATACCTGGTTGATGAGCTGGACTTTTGTCTATGAATGCATGTATGAGGGATCCCTTTGCAAGACCCGTCGTCAAGGCAAGAAAAGTCTTGGCATACTATAAGTACAGCCTCACGAATCTCACGACTATAGAACTCTACACAACTCTTCCCGTGCTAGTTAGACAAGTATTGCTGCATATGTCAAAGTCAAGAGAGCAATCTATTCATTAAGCCAAGTCAAGTTCCCAAAACGATCTAAACCTAGTTGTCGTCTAGCCGATTTCATTCTATATAATACGATGTAGAGCGTTGAGCCTACCGTCATCTATAACTTCTGATCCCAGGTGCGCCCCGTTGACTCCTGGGTGACATGAGGCCCATGAAGTCGTACAGGCAATGCTAGCTGCCAAGACGCCACGCGCTCCCTCAATCACCCACTCCCTTACAATATGATCTAAAATGCCGCAAACATCATCAATCGTAGCCGTAAAAGCCAAAAAGACTCGTTAGCAATCAGTAGTAATACGCCCGTTCGGGTATCTAAGTCTTCACCTGCTTCACCATCCACGTCAGCAGGTCGACCTTGGTCACGACGGCCACGGGCTTGCTAAGCGTGCGGGCCTTGCGGTTGTCGCCGGCGGCGGCGGGCTCCGTGACGACGGCGGCGCTGTTCCACTCGAAGAAGCGGCTGAGCTCGGCGAGCGGCGTGTCGAGGGTGATCTCGACGAACTTGCGGCGGCGGCTTTCCTTGCCCTGGACCTTGCCCTCGCGCGGGTCCGTCACCACCTCGTCCAGGCGGCCGAAGTCGAACATGACGTCGCGCACGGGGCTGTGCCCGCTCGCCCGCCCGCGCGACAGGTAGCTGAGCAGGTTTCCGAGCGTCGCGAGCCCCACGAGCTTGCCGCCCGGCGCCGCGAGCACCGGCAGCTGGTCGAAGCCCTTGTCCCGCATCGTCTCGATCGCCTCGGAGCACGGGCTGCTGGCGAGCACCGAGATCACGGGCTTCAGCCGCAGCGACCGGATCGTCGCCCCGGCGTACGGGTCGTCGTCGGATTTCGTCCCCGCCGTGGCCGACGCGGCGGCCGCCGCGTTCGAGACGGCCTCGTCGGGCGCGGCCAGGAGGTCGTTGGCGGCCAGCCAGTCGTCGTCGGCGAATTTCGTCAGGTAGCTGCGGATGCTGTCGGGCAGGATCGCGACCACGACGTCGCCCTTGCCCAGCTTGAGGTCCTTGGCGGCCTTGATGGCGGCGCTCAGCGCGCTGCCGGAGCTGCCGCCGACGAGCAGGCCCTCCTCGGCGATCAGCCTCCGCGCCAGCCTGAACGACTCCTTGTCGTCCGTCTTGTACCACTTGTCGACCGTCTCCCGGTCGAGCACGTCGGGGATGAAGTCGTACCCGATGCCCTCGACCTTGTACGGCTCGTCGCGGTGCTCGTCGTTGAGCGCCTCCGGCAGCGCCAGGATGCTGCCCTGCGGGTCGGCGGCGACGACCTTGATGTCCTTGTTGTGCTTCTTCAGCCCCTTCGACAGCCCCGTGATCGTGCCTCCCGTGCCCGCGCCCGCGACCACGCATGTGATCTTGCCGCCTGTCTGCTCCCAGATCTCCTCGGCGGTGCCGAACTCGTGGGCGAGGGGGTTGTTCTCGTTGGAGTACTGGTCGAGGATGTGGGCGTTGGGGATCTCCTTGACAAGGCGCCGGGCGACGCCAATGTGGCTCTCGGGGCTGTCCCAGGCGGCCTGGGTTGGGGTGCGGATGATGGTGGCGCCGAGTGCCTTGAGGACCGAGACCTTCTCGGCCGACATCTTCTCGGGGAGGGTGATGATGGTCTTGTAGCCCTTGACGGCACCGACGAGGGCCAGGCCGATGCCCGTGTTGCCACTCGTCGGCTCAATGAGCACGTCGCCAGGCTTGATGCGGCCGCTGCGCTCGGCCTCCTCGATCATGCGTAAGGCGATGCGGTCCTTGACGGAGCCGCCGGCGTTTAAAAGCTCGACCTTGGCGTAGACTTCGCACTCGAGGCCGAGAGACTGCGGGATCTTGTTGAGGCGCACCAGGGGCGTGTTGCCGATGAGCTCGGTGGCCGAAAGGGCGGTCGCGGCATGCGGCGGGTTGTGTGGAATGCTCGACGTGCGCGAGGCACCGTCGATGCCGTTTGTGCTCGTCATGGCGGAAGGTTTGGTATAATTGATTAAAGTACTCGTAGTAAATTACAGCGCGACTCGGAGGAAGTTGATCAAGATGAAAGACACAGGAGAAGTGAATGTATTAGACTTGGAGTTTTCCACCCGTATAGTATAGGAAGACAAATGATCTCGCCATGGTCGTTCGGCATGAGGTGAGAAACAGAGAGAAAAATGCCCCGCCAATAAACCGACGATAGGCGCTGCCGGGACACCGCCTAGTAACGGAACTTTGGTACAGTGGTAACGTTACCCCTTTAATCCGGTGTGACTCCGGCTCGAAACTTATGTATTAAGAGGGTTTTATGCAATATCCAGCCTCATATCAAAATGACTATTTTAAGCGCATGATGAAGATCGATGCAACGGGCTGAAAGGAGCACCGCAAATCCTGATGAAGTTGTCGCTTTTCTTACCTGTAGTGACCTCTTCGGGTAGATATTGGCACCATCTCCCCCCTTACCGCCTCCTGGGGGAACGAGGTGTCAGCTTCCGCGGTTCAGCTGAGGGAATAACATTCAGCAACTCACAAGACACCCTCAACCGTCTGAGGCACTATGAGAGCTTAAGTACCTATCTAGTTAACTAAGGCTGATTTCAATATAACTGTCTCTTTCGTACNGGGGGGGGGGGGGGGGGGGGGGGGGCATCAATTGAACGCACGGTGAGCTGAGTCTCTCATTGGCAGGACTTAAGCCCCTGCGTCCCGCGTCATTACTGGTCTGAGAAATAAACATCCAATGAGCCTGTTTCGTTTCGATAATCCTAGCTTCATGTATGATAATATTTTGCTTCGTAGTTCAGCTATACTGAAAACCTGAAATACAGCGAGAAGAGTTCAAGCAGTTTATTATACTAGTTTCAAAAATGTAGAGGTGATAGGAGTGGGCAAGCCAGACTATAGCTTAAGTTATACGGGCTTCTCATGCCATTCATCAAATTCAGTTAATAATCAAATATAGTGTACTTCCTGTAAGAAAAATCACTGTAAGAATTCCATGGTGGTCCATTCGTTCTAGTGAGTTCAACGGTAACTGGTCAGCTCTTTCTTAGGCAACTGGGTACCTATCAATAAACTATGAGGGTGTTGAACTATGCGATAACGGGAAATCAATTCACTTAATGATCAGGGATTCATTTTCAATTCCTATATATCGAATTGTTTAAGGGTAGTCCTAATAATCGTTCTTTGTGTCAACTGCTGTTATGCTTGTTGTCAAGTGTGTGGGGCCTTGTTCTCGACCAAAAACAGGACCCCTTTGCTGAGGATACCTGCACCTCTGATAGCGTTTTCAAATTATAAAACACAAAGATTGCTAGGTACTCAGAGAGTAATCTTTAGCTATCAGGCACGTATCTAATTCTAGTTATAATATTGAAAAGTAAATAGGTCAATGAAACGCCATTGAAGTGACATCGGACTAAAATCGTTTGTAGCTGGCATAACGAATAACTAGTTTCCGTGACAATTCATCACTAACGGCTAGCCATAAGTTTTGCATTGCTCCTTGCTCGGTCCCAGTCGGCAGAAAAACAGACATCTGACCTCACCTTCTTATCCCGTCACTCCAATCTGGAAGATAAGACTCATATGTGCCACACTATCCCGCCATCTGGTGAGTTGGCCGAGCTGATCAGCGTAACTGTAGGTGAAGGTCAACAGTATCACCGACACACCCGGACCTACCCAAGCCGAAAACCCACGTGAAGCACTCTGAAGGTAGCTGGTATACCCGGACCCCGTAACTTCTCAGGTCGCGAAGAAGATTGATAGTCGAGGGTCACGAGAAAACCGGCCTGGCCCAAATAGACTACAGCCTGCACGTGCTGGTGGCCCGCTTCATGGCGGACGAGCCCGCGGACCGGCCGAGCTCCGGCGAGGTGGTGCAGCGCATCAGAGACGCCAGACAAGCTGGCGACAGTAAGGTCAGCAAGAAGGCGTAAGGTGTCCGAGATGACGAGGTGGGCAAGCCAAGGAAGAAATGCTGGAGGACTGGTACCAGATGAGAACCCCGGCGGCGGACAAGGAGACGTGCTGTTATCCAAGCTCTTTAACGATTGAATCTGGGGTTCTCTGCCTTATAGAAAACCCGGGCGAAGACTTTCGGGGCCAGAGGAATGAGAAAGGGGGTACTAGTGGACCGTGAGGAGGACAGGTTTCCGGACAATGCTGTCGTTTGGCCGCACGATCCACGTACCTTGCTTCACAGGCAATCAATATAAACCAAATGAGGTTCCTTACTGGGACCAACTGCCGCTACTTCGATCATCCGAGGAGGATTTCCAGCTAGCCAGATCATCACATGCCAAGCCGCGAGTGACTCGCGCGGCCGGCATCATGGTGTGAGAGCACAAGCCCAATTGAGGATGTGATCTGGGGAAGTCTTCCAACGACCCCATTAACGCAAGGCACGAATACATCATATAGCACAGCCACACGGAGACTTCCATATTCTATAAATCAGGAAGCTGGCTGTCTTCTAAATGCTTCTCTCAACTAACCACCTATCCACACACCGACTGATCGATCTATCTATCTACCCAAACAATTTCAAAATGGCCACAGACACAGCGGCACCGAAGCAAGAATCAGAGATCCTCAGCGGGCCAGCGCCCGCCTCCTGCAGGGCGCGGATCATCGACTTCAGCGAGACCGACGTGAAGGAGTACGCGGGCTACTTCGCGATGGTGATCGAGGACGCGCTGACGGGGGCGGAGCGCGCGGACCTGCTCGCGCTCGTCCAGCCCCGCGACGGCGCCCCGTGGCCCGCCGCCACGATGACGGCGTACGACGGGCGGCAGGTGATGGACGCGTCGTCGCGGCACTGCGGGCGGGTCATCCGGGAGTCGCGGGCCGTGGCGGACGGCCTGCTGGCGCGCGTGCTCCCGCATCTGCCGGCGGCGGTCGCCACGCTGCGCGACGCGCCCGACGTCACGGGCCAGTTCCCCGTGCTCCGGCGCGAGACGTGGCGGGTCGCGCGCCTCAACGACCACCTGCGCTTCCTGCGCTACGGCCCGGGGGACTACTTCCGGCCGCATTGCGACGGCCACTGCGAGGCGGCGGGAGGCGCCGAGAGGAGCTACCTGACCGTGCACGTGTACCTCAATGGCGGGGGCGGGGGCGATGATGATGAGGCGGGGGCGGTGGAAGGCGGCGCGACGAGGTTCGCTGTGGATTTCGAGGATCCCGAGGCCGGGAGGCTCGATGTCGACCCGAAGGCTGGCAGCCTGGTGGTGTTTCAGCAGAGGGACATGTACCATGAAGGGGTGGAAGTAAAAAGGGGGACTAAGTATACGTTGAGGACGGACGTTATGTATACGAGGGTCTAAAACACATAGTCTAAAATTTTGAACAGGTCATTACAGACGTAAGGATCTTCATTGAGCCTTTTCCAATACAGAATTGCTTATTAAGAAGTGTATTATCTCAGTACAACTAGGTTATATGAAATGGAGAGAAAGCACATCGAAGAGGGTCGACAGCATATAGTATTCCATGAAATCCAGGGCCCTACCCTTTTGACTTCTGATATTAGCCTCACGACTGGCATGGCCTTGTTATCCCATCTTGACGAGTGAATGAACACCCTAGGTCAGATACATACGATACCTATAACTTGGTCTTTGGATAGCTCCTCTTACCTAATATTGACCGCTCGTCTACATATTATACAACTACTAATCCGAATATACACACTCGATACATTCTGAAGGCTGGTTAGAGCCGATGAAAGCCAGTGCTATACTATTAGCCATCTATTCGGCATTATTCGCTTTTATTTGTCAACATGGTCTCCTTTGTGTGTTCAAGGACATCCGCACGCGGCATTCCTTTCTTGTCATGCGCTGGACACCAAAAATAGCATGGTATCCGATTCTTTCAGCTTCCGAATCCGCCCACCTCTCCCAGTCTCCTTTGTCAGGATGACTCGGGCAAAACTGGAGAAAACAGCTAGATGTTGCAAACGTAGTGCCTATTTTTCGCGCAATATCAACAATCACTATTTTCGCAGCTTGGAATCTTACACGTATCGAATGGCTGAGCCAGCTCAAGATCATTTACATGAGCAGAATCCGGGCCTAGACAACGGCCAGGATCCGGGAAATGCTCCCCAGGATGAAAATCAACGGACGGTCTGGTGGAAGGACTCGTGGTTCTGGTGGTCGACCATCGTCTACAGCGGAGAGATGCCTATGGAGGAGCTCACTGAGAAAGTCCAACCACACGGCGGCTGGACACCCCATCCCAAAAACGCCCCGTTTCCGTTCAACCTCGAGGCGGCGTGGTATTTCGCCGCGCTAATAGCGGCTATCTTCTTCGCCCACTTCGAGATAGACACCCAGTGGATATTCCGGCACGGATTCTGGCACTATCTCGCGCGGGTGTCGTTCAAGATATCGATGACGGTGGCAGTGTCCGCATTCAGCACGTTTCTGTTCGAATTCCTCGGCAACGTATTCCAGGTCTTCCTCGACCATTACGCCGAGAGAGTTGATATCCACGTTAACAGATTCGTCTTGCGACGTTCGCATTGGGGAACCGTCGACGGAGGCATCCAGTGGGACGATGATGGCAATGCCATTCTTTTCGCACATCCGAGGAGGCCCCTTCGTGCGATGATTCTCAAAGGACTTGTCCGCACCGCGATCCTCTTTTACCACTGCCTTATCTTGCTTCTTGCCGCGGTATTATATAATACACCGCCCGCGGTGGGAAGATGGCTACTGAATACACTGGATGAGGTCTTGCCGGTAGGCCTGGTCAGTTTCCTGTCCGCGCTCCCTTCTATCTTCAGTCTACCTACGGCTGGTCAAGACGGGCAAGTCCCCTTTTCAACTCTAATAGTGGAGTTCGGTGTTCCGGCTTGCCTTCAAGTAGGGATCGCCGCCTTCTTATATATCTGTTATTTCCTGTGGGTAGTCAAGGGAGACACCCCTGTTGTCAGGACAGGAGAAGCGCGGGATCCCTTTTATTTGCTTTTGAGTGATCTGGTCCGCGCAACGTCGATGCACCTAATAGCATACACGGCTTACCAAATCCTCTGCCTCGTTACCATGGCCTACACATTAGACGAATTCAAGAACCAACTGTACGAGCACTCAAAGCACAATCCGCTCGTCGCTCATAGCAACCGGGAGGTCTTCCTGCAGGACGCCTTTCAACTGCTTATGTTTCATTTCATGATCAGAAATACATGCGAGTTCTTTGTCAGGAAAACTGCACCCCTGTGGGAACCCTATATCGCTTGGTTAACAGTGCTCACACGAGAAGGCGTCGAGTACCACTGGCATTTACATTCACCAGTATTTCACGGTGACATGTGGAATATATTCCACCCCGATAAAAGGGTTCTCTCAAGAATGGTCATGACAGCCCTGTGTGGGTTGCACAGTTCGTGGCCCGCCAGGGTGCGGTTGAGTCAGGTGGATGGTATATATTAAAAACGGTTCTACGAAGCAGCAAGTTGGACAGTTACGGTACCAACCGGAACTATGTTTTTCGTGTTGGGGTGAAACAGGCGTCTTTATTTTTCCGGTGGACCTATTCGTTTTACACATATAAAATAGATCATGTATATATATCATATAGAGAACCCGAATATTACTTTCAGTTTATTCTAGTATCTTATTGGTGTGGTTTGTAAGCCGACACATTATGCAGAATGGGACATTCGACCCGACGGGTTTTGGCCACAGCTTGCAAATTACCCCTTAAAAAGCCTTCCTCGTTGGTTTAGATTTATACCTAGTGAGATTCATTCTAGAAGACGGATCCATGGCAAATCCATGTTAAAAGAGTAGAAAAGGATATTACTGGAATGTTGTTCAGGTGATGCTTGTTTGATTATAAAACAAAACTTCCAGGAACATGACGGTTGAGTGCTGGCAGTCTTATATGTCTGCCCTCCACGCGCGAAGACAGGAGACGTCAGGTTCTAGCCACCGCGGCCCCCACGCTCACACTACACACGCTACCTGTCAAGAATAAATGAAAGCTAAGGCACTAGTGACACCAGTCCATGATGCCTGTCGTTCAAGCCTCTTCTTCGCACCTCTAACTTTCATTACGATCATGTCGTGTCGTGTCGTGTCGTGAGGTGTAGCCGCCAGCCCCAGAGTGGATCTACCACCTGCATGATATTATACCATGGTACTAAGGGCAAGTAATTGTAAATCAGAAACAGGCGGACTGCAAAACGTATCTAGTGGGTTTATAATCCAAAGCTATGATTCATTTAAACCACCTAAACGGGTAGTTATTAAGAAGAGAGCAGAATACCTGTGCCCAGCCTTTATGGTGGCTAGACAAGAGAAGCTTAGCTCCCAATCGACTGATGATTGGTTCCCCCGTCGCGGTCGCTGCCGAATCCGGTATTTGTCTACCGGGATTATCCAGAGAACCCGGGAGCGCCGCCCACTACGTAGTACGCCAGCAACAATACCCGAGAACATGAGATTCCCTGTATCAGATCACGAATCTTCGTAGTTAGATCAATTGCCTACCTACTTCGCTGAAGTGCCGCAATCGAAACCGCCAAGTGTTACCATGTACCTATCGCATGCATGGACTTTGGGATTGTAAATTCTTGTGCCGAAGATGCTTCACAGCCCATTCCCTTCTCCTTCTCTATTGCTTCATTTGCTGTCGGGGACTAGTGAAACGTGAAGATTCAATGGAACTTGGTTAGCGCTACCTACCTATGAACACGGGTTAGTAGGCCCACTGACCACGGTCCTGGGCGAAATACGAAACGTGATACGGAGTTGTCAGCTTGAGGTCTCTTTGACTATTATCTCTCAAGTATTCAGAATCATGTACGTTGTTATGTATACTATAGTAGTACGGGTTACCAGACCGAGTGATAATATCCCTGTCATGTGTTGTAGTGTTCAACTGAGCTGAGTAATACGGGATACCCGTAGGTATATATATCAGCAGTTTCGGTCCTATCATGGCTTATCAATTGCTTTGTGACAACACATGCTGATGGTTAGTAGGCTGATTGAGTACGAGATAGAAGAGGGGCCCTGCTCCTTATATATCTACAGGGGATCGCTACACATAAGCCCGTACTGGTGGCCCCTGGTCAATCTTAACGCAAACCTCTATCTTTAACCATTCGACTACTTTTAAAGAGATCAAGGTGCCGGTGATGGTTTGCAACGATAGTTTACAGTGAAGGGGAAAGGTCCGTAGTTAGTCCACTGCCTTACGCCACACCATGTCAACTGCCACCGTCCGCGTCGGCCAGGTCGCCACGCCGGTACGGCTCCGCAGCTTGGAGTCCGTCGGGTTTAGGTGGATACACGAACGAGTGGAAGGAACGGAAAGCTATCCGGAGCGACGATGGCGTATTGAGGAGGAATATTAGTGATGAAGTTGAGCGCGTAAGTGTACGTCAGGTTGGCATTATCCATCGCCTAGGCTAGCTTCGTACCCGTTAATGCGTCTTATAGGAGTCACTCAAAGAGATCATATCGAGGCATCCGATTCTCAGAGCATTTATGTAAGTAGGCTGCAGATCAGATCACTGCCGAGTAATAATCAGAATAGTGGAAATTCGTCATCATAAGAGAACTCTATGTAGCCCGAGTTGACTGTTCGTGTAGTTTACATAATTCTATCATCATGACCTGGTAAACATAGTTGCGCCGGTAAGGAACTCCTGGCGTGATACGACAGCGCCAATACGAGAGGTCTAAAGGAACTCCTCATAGGTGTGGTTTAAACAGCACGGCAGCAGGAATGTTGAACGCCCTACACACGCGTGTATAAGAGGTTGAAACCCCGCCAGACAGACAGGAGGAAATCTAGATCCAGGCCCCCCCCCCC
>JWIU01000092.1:851233-920982 GCA_000966885.1 Xylaria sp. JS573
CGGGGTGGGGTGGGGGCATCTTACATGCGCGCCGTCCGCGATGATCACGAGATCCCGCTCCAGGAGCTCGCCGTCCGCAAGCTTGACAATGCCCGCGTCGCAGTCGACGCCGACGACCTCGCAGCCGAGGCGGATGGCGACGGGGCGGCCCTCGCCGGGGCCGGTGGCGAGGTCGCGGAGGCCCTTGTGCAGGTCGACGCGGTGGAGGCTGCAGGCCTGCCTGTCGAGGTCATCTTCGGCATCCGCACCCTCCACTGCACCGTTGCCGTTGCCATTGCCATTCTTTCCCCGGTCGTCGTCGTCCTCCACGTCGTACTGGGAGCGGAAAATGTAGCGGAGGTCGGCGCCCTCGGCGTAGCGGGTCATCTGGTTGGGGACGGCGCCGAGGCCCTCGAAGTCGAAGCCCCAGCGGCGGAGCACGCGGTGCGCGTTCTGCGGCACCGTGATGGCGGCGCCGACCTCGTTGCGGAACTGGCTGCGCTCGAGGATCTCGACGGCCCAGCCCGCGCGCCGCAGCGCCGTCGCCGCGCTGAGCCCCGCGATGCCCGCCCCGATGACGGCCGCCGTCGAGGTGTGTGGCGGCGGCGGCGCCTTGACGCTGCTGCTGCTGCCGCCGTTCGTCTGCTTTTGCTGGTCCATCGTGTGTAGCTGCTAGTCTTTTTTATTTGGGGGCGGAAGATTAGAGAGATAGAAAGCGAGAGAGTAACAGGAAAAGAGGGGGAGATAGAATAGATAGGGCGAAGAGCTTGAGGGTAATTTGTCCGTCATCGTCCCTTGGACAGCCGCTCACTCTCTCTTATACACCACTCGTGTAATCCCATGCGCGGCACTAGCGCCACACGTACGCGGGCAAAAGCGTCGAGGGTTATTTCCGCAAATGGGCAAACTTTGCTGACACCAGGGCTGAGATCAGGATTTAACGGCGCAATTGTTGAACGCCATCGCCTGGGGTTATGGCTGTTTGCTGTTGGTTGTTCAGGCGTGTGTGTAAAGTTCGGGTTCCGAAGTTGTAGACTATAGTAGCCATGGATGTCGGCGGATCGAGAAGAGGGGGCGCAGGGCTGTCAAGGCTAGGAGGACGCACAGCTCGTCTAGCTGTGGCGCCAGGATCATCCTATGCGTGTGTGCTTCGAAGAGCTGAAACAATCTACCTAAGAAAGGGAGGACATCCCCACCCGAGCCGATGACTATTCCCGCCGCGTCAACAGCCTGTCCACAGCATCCGATTTGACCGGCGAGGCAACTTGTGGCTATGTGCAGGTTTATTCTATAGTACGTGTGTATCCCTTACCTCGCTGATGGCGAGCATGATGCCGGCACGCCGCGAACCGGGTTTTCCCGCGCGAGCTTATACAGTGTGGCACGACATACAGTGAAGATGAAGGCACTCGCACGTTCAAGGGTCCTCGTTAGACAAGCATGCACGGCTGAGAGAGAAACGAACGGCCGGATTTTACAAGGTACACACAATATGTCGTATTATCGAGAGTCGTAGTGGTAGTGGTAATAAATATGTTCATGATCTTGGTATCTCCCACACTTGTTCGCGTATCGGTGACAATCTCAACTCTACATGCGGTTCTGATGCTCGCAACAACACGGCGTCGCATACAACGACGAAGTGAAAATAAATATATATATATATTCCTCCCCGGTACGCCTCGCTGCGCCATGCATGAACAGGTCAAACGAAAGACTATGCATCCATCATCGGTTGGGAGACGTGAAATTTTGTTTATGCCAAGGGGGAAAGGGGGCCGGGTATCGGTGGAATGTGGGGATTATTAGGAGAGGAGATTCCTGGCATGCCAGTCGCCGCAGCACATTCCTCAAGGCGTGCGCCATATAAATATGAATGGCCCAGGGCGCACATCCTCGATCGCGACGTCAAGACTGTCGTCGTCCTCCATTACCATCCAAGCATCTCGAGCGTGTTGCGTGCCTCGGCCAACGGCATCGGCTGGATACCAAGCTGGCGAACCTGCGTACCTTTCCGCAGTCGTTGCAAGGCCACTGCCACCTTCCAGCCCTCTTCTTCGTCGAGCACGAACAGATATCTCTTGCCTTCTTGATCGCGAATTGTCGCGCGCAGTAGATGCAGACCACGCTGCCTCCACTGTCCGGTCTGCCCCATGCCGTTAGTATAGGACGACGCGGTATTATATCCTCCATGGGGGCTGAGGCGACACTCCTGACTGCAAGAGTGTAGCAGCTCAGTAAGGCAAGCATCAGCCTCGTCGCCGGTCAAAGTCCTCGGCTGCCCACGCAGTGAGGGCTTGAAGCGGTGACCGGCTGGCTTTTGCGGCACCTTTGGGGGGGCGTTGGCTTCGGCAAGGCAATGCACGGGACACCATACCTCCATTGTTTTGAGCGTCCAGGCCTTGACGTCCCACTCTCGCTGTGGGACGCAACGGACATCGTCATCGATGAAGATACCTTCCGTCGTGATACGAAGGATGAGACCATCTGTCACGGGCCCAACCCCTGAGATGAGCTGAGAGGCCGGGGTCTTGGAAAACTGGTTGAGGAAGCCATAAACCGCCTTGATGACTATCTTGTCTGGATCCTTCGTTGTGTAGGGCGCGCGCATGGAGGGTGGTGGCGTCGTCCGCGTTGTCGAATTGGATGCGGCATAGGAGGACTCTGTGAAGATCGTTTCCCCAGATCTCCTTCGGCTATGTCTTTTGGGCTGGTCGTATGGACGGTACGAGTACGCTTCTTCTTCGTCGGTGGGTTTCACGGTGGGTCCAGAAGATCGTTTGGACGAAGCCTGGTTCGGGCTAGGTCTGGCAGTTTGGCTTGGGCTGGGCTTAGCAGAACCCGCATTTGAACTGGGCCTAGTGAAGCTGGCATTGGAACTGGGTCTCGCAGAACCTGCATTCGAACTAGGTCTTGTAGAACCTACGTTCGAGCTGGGTCTAGCAGAACCGGCATTGGAACTGGACTTGGTAGGAGATGGAGGAGGCTGGGGCTGTGGTGACATTGGCGGCTTCCCGTTCGGCCAAGGGTTGGTCTTCTCTCCGACAGATGAGAAGGCATATGTGCTCTTGCGAGCTGTCTCCTGCTCCCTGAGTCTGGACGCCTCTGACTCTCTCACTCGAGTCGCTTCTGCCTCCTTCAGCCGAGCTGCTTCGGCGGCTAGCCTTTGCCTAGCTGCCTCGGCCTCCTTTTCCCTCTGCCTAGCTTCTTCAGCTGCCTTCTGCCTGGCAATCTCAGCTTCCCTCTGTCTGGCTGCTTCGACCGCTTTGAACATAGCAGCCTCGGCTTCTCGTTCTCTCTGCCTGGCCTCTTCCGCTTCCTTCTCTCGCTGTCTAGCAAGCTCGGCCTCTTTGGCTCGGGCCGCTTCCCTTTCCCTGACTTCTTTTTCCAGACTTTCCCTGAGAGCCCTCTCTTTCTCAAGCCTCTCACGGAGTTCGCGTTCCCGTGCTTCCCGGAGCCTGGCTTCCTTCAGCTCTCTTTCCCGCTGCGCCTTCTCCCTTACCTCCCTCTCGCGCTGTTCCCTTTCCCGCTGCTCTTTTTCACGTGCCTCGCGTTCTTGCCTGTCTCTGGCCTCTTGCTCACGCTGAGCCCGTTCACGGGCTTCTTGCTCTTGTCTCTCCTTTGCTTCTTGGTCTCGCCTGGCACGTTCGCGAGCTTCCTTTTCACGTAATTCCTTCAGGCGTCTGGCAACTTCTTCCCTTTTCCGTTGTTCGGCCTCTTTAGCTTTCCGTTCTTCCTCCTTTCGCCGAGTTTCCTCTCTAGCCTTTTCCCAAGTACCTTTGGGTGCCTCGGTCTTGGGGGTCTTGGGTGGTTCGGCCGTTGGTGGTTCGGGCTTCGGCGCTTCAGGTTTCGGCGCTTCAGGTCTCGGCGTTTCAGGCTTCGGCGGAGGAGGCGGCGGTGGTGACGGCTCCCTGGGTGGTGGCTTGGGTGGCTCCTTGGGCGGCTCTCTGGGCTTCTCTCGAGGTCTCTCCCTAGGTTTCTCTCTAGGTCTTTCCTTGGGTCTCTCCCTGTGTCTCTCTCTGGGCTTCTCCGGACTCTCTTCGCCAGCCGGACGTCCCGTTCGAGGGGGCGGAGGAGCGCCGTGGGGTGGAGGGGGCGGAGGCGGGCCATCACCGGGAGACGGGCCGGCATGAGGAGGGGGTCCTGCGTTAGGGGGTGGCCCGGCATTCGGCGCATGGCCGTTACCCCACCCGCCAGAAGCGCTGGGACCATAGCCACCATAGAAATTGCCATAACCCCCGCCTAAGCCTGGGCCACCGTCTTGTTGTATTCTCCCCAGAGCCCATGCTCCGGCACCAACTGCTATGACCAAGAGAGCTATTCCCATGTTTCCCATTCCCTGGAAACTGCTCCACCAGGTCCGAAAAGCAGGCGCCATGCTCTGACATAGCACAACCAGTACCAATGCGCTCGCAAACCCCGCAGCGAAGCTGTTCAAGTTTGGCTTCAAGGAGGGCAGGTATAGGAAGCCCGAGCCGGATGAGTGAGGCGGTATGATGAAGATGTCATATTTGCCTGGAGGGAGGTTTGAGTTTGACGACTTGGGCATGTTGCCATGCGGCGGCGGCGGTGGCGGTTGGTCCATGATGGCGACCTAGTAGTCGCGGTGTGATTGAATCACACCAAGTCGTTCCGATGCAAAAGTGGAGCAGGTTTCGTGTATGGAAGAAGAGCACAAGGCCCAAATCACATGCTGTATAGGCAAAGAAGTCGAGGGTGTCTTCGAACTGCCATGGGGAATTGTGATGCCGTAAAAGTACTATTACATGTTAGGCTTGGCTGCTGTCGTACAAGAGGGATCGAAGAGAAGAGCAGGGTTTGGAAAGGCAGAAAGAAAGAAGAAAAAAGTTTGAACATAAGTCCGACTGCGTCAACTGTGTCGACTGCGTCGGTCGACTGCTTTGGTCGACTATGTCGGACAGGATGGGAGCAGGTGGGAAAAATCGAGAAAAGGTGTACCGGATGAGAAAGGAGAACAAGGTCGGCAACAGACAGCACTACGCCAGGCCGTCATGCAAAGTTGACAGCTTCCAAGGTTCTCGTTGATGTATGCGATGTGAGTCAATCTAATCACGAGTGCATAAGCGACGGTCCGTTTTCATTAATGAGGGGGGAAACAGTCGCGAGAAAGTGGCGGTCATCGGCGTGTGGTGAATTGGGGAGATGCAAGATGCACAAAGTCCGTCAGTTGGTGGCTGCTCTCGACTTTTTCAGTGCTATGTTTACTTCGGGCAGGGCGTAAACGGGCGAGATTAGCGAATTGAGTGTGAATTGTTGACGCAGACCTGCAGCTGCAGCGGCCACCACCCTGCCTGCCTACCAAGTGAAGTGACAGCTGTCCTGGTTCTGCCTGCAGGCTCTAGGCCTACGCTACGACGTAGTAAAAGTGCGGTTTGGCCAGTGAGAGGTGCTGCTGCTATAGAACGGGTGGGCCCGGCGAGGCGAGCCCGGCGAGATCCCCCGCAAACGCCAAACATACTTCCCAATAGAGATATCCCTCACCATATGTACGTTCTATTCAGACTACGAATAGCACAGTAGATACAAAGAGCCCAAACTCCTCAAACGATATTGTCTCTGCTTCTATCTTCTCATTATAGGGGACCTCGTTCGCCATTAGTTGTAAGGTATAGGGGCTTTGATGTTTTGTTATAGGGAACCATCAATCCTACCTGACCTTGGGTAAGTGATTGTCAGAAGCCTGCCCAGTCAAACGCGCGACACCGCCCAACTCTCAAAACGCAAACCATCACACACGAGCTCCGCGCAAACATAGCATCAAAGCCAAGACGAATGCGAGCCAATGCTGTCCAGACAGGTGGAAACTCGCAAGCGACACATTGCCTCATCGTGCTGGCACACTGGCTCGCGTCACACGCCAACGGTCGAGATGGCCCTGTCGAGCCTGTCCAATCTGGATGGCATGGCATGGCATGGCATGGCCCCCCGATCTTGCCCGTCTGACAGGCTGAGAGGTTAAACGGTCACCGCAACCCATCCCCACTCCCACCGTGATTTCGATGATTTCACTGGCGAATCGCGGGAAGATTGGCCAATTTTCACACGCTTTCACACTCCCCCGAACACTCCCCCCTTGAACTCGTTCCCTGTCCTACCACCCACCACGCAAACAGCGTCTTGGCTGTCTGGATTATTTTACCAAGCGCTTTGCGCGTCGTATCGAGTGTATTTACGTGCCATCATCCCCTTCAATTGCCATCCCCCAGCACGAGCGCCGCAATCTGCTACGTAGTAACTATGTGACTGACTGGATAAGATCTGGGCTCAAGTCACTCGATTCCATTCACTTCCACGTCCCCAAGCCACATATGTACGTTGGTACGGTCGTGGAATAGGGAGGTCTGTTCGCTGCTGGTTCAGGTTAGTGTCGCGCGCTCTGGTTGCTGGGCAACGCGCTAAACGCTTTAGAATTTTGGAGACCAAGAGGGGTCAACCAAAAATCGGTGAGCTGTCACAGTGGGGCATCTACATATGTAATGTCTTGTCTTCTCTTCTCTTCTCCTGTCTCATCGGTCCTCTCGAGGCATTACTGTATTTCATACGCTGAGGGAGCATGATCGTCTCACGCGAGACGAACAACGTCATCTCATAATTGCGTACAGCAATCTTGCATTCGTTGTGAAAGGCAGCCAAGCCCCGGAGCCCCTAGCGACCGCGGAAATGTGCCAGGAGCTGCCGGGCAGCAGAGCTGACCACCCAGCCACCCAGCTGCCCCAACCCTGCCACCCTCCAGGGCTGCCAGCCACCAGGAAGATGGCTGTCACTTGTCACTTCGCACCGGGACCTGGCATCCTGGATGCCGCTAACCTCATGTACCAAGGTTGCGGCCTGCATGAGGAACGGACCGCAACAACCCATTCATGCGGGCTTAACATCCAGAATAGGCACTTCCAAGTTCCAGGCTGGCAAGAGACTTTGAAGAAATGCTACGAAATCTTATAATCTTTGGGCATCATCATGCCTTCAATCTATCAGCGCATCTCTGCCTAACATATTATCTCTGGTTCTCATTAGCCTCTGCCTTCTTATATCGCCAAGGCGTGACTGTCCGAGAATAGTAACCTGCCGAAGAAACGAATATCCCTCAAACAAGTATTGAACAGCATGAGGTCTTATAAGCAACTTCTATAGTTGAAAGGCTCGAACTCCTATTCTAGCGGTAACATTTCCGATGAAACAATATCAAGTGCTCTTAATGCGGAATATATCGTGATGTCATGGCTGCGTAACAGCCCAGCGATTACCACTGCGTCAATCACTCTTAAGAGGGCACCCCTTCGCAAAAGGGTATCGAATATCAGGTCAACAACTGAATATCTTGTACTGGACCATATACCTCACAGCCGGATTTGACACAGCCGCGCTATAACACGTGATGCGCTCACTGGTATATCCCACCATCGTCTGTTTCGTACGCATATACATATCTCAATGTTAGGGCTATACAGTATCTTTCTATTGGTATGACAGGTCAATTAGTGTTCTTAGGCCTGCTGAAGTTGATTTGGTTCTCACGTTACAATACTCGTATCGTAGAAGAGTTAGCTACGCTAATCCACAATCTAACATGAATGATTAATCATCCCGTGAGATCTTGGTATCCCGTTGGCCGTTCACTGCTACGGATACGAGAGCACAGCTAGACAGTGATGGCATCTATAGCCGGTTGACTCGTTGCCAGCCATGCTGCTTATTAATAAGTATACGGAATATCCGGCGTGCTTATGGGGATGTCCCGGCATCCGGCCGCCTCGGCACGGAGAGACGCTAAGTCTATGGCCTCCGTAAATCGGATGGACTATGTCGGGGCCTAATTCAGCGCTACAAAGGTTGAGCAGCGCGGCGAAATGATGGCATGACTGGCTAGCTAGCTCATAGTTCCCTTCCGCGAGGGCCGTCGTCAACTTCATCAGTGAAGTAGAACCTTCTGTTGGCTGATCAATATCGGCTTCAACGGCGGAAGACTCCGCCGCCGTCTTGATGGGACAAGCATTTTTAGTATTATCGAGTATCCGGGTGCGGTGCGGGGCAGGCAACAGCCGCGAACCTAGGTAGGGCCTTGTCACCACCGCGAGCCGCACGAGTCGCGCAACGTGGTCGTCTACTACATACTAAAAATAATCTACCGGCTTCGGAATACGACTCCATTCTTATAGGTTGCATACAGCATACGGATAGCCCTGGAGCACACCCATCTTACATATGTACGCAGGAGTCGGGCTCGCGTGGTGGCTTGAGAGTCCATGGCTACTTGAGCTTTGTACGAATACGCCTGCCTGCTACGCACGCTCTCTACCTAGTAGTGACCGCCGCAAGGATGGAGTTCTGGTGTTTCACGTTTCAAGAACTGGCGGGGATGGGTCGTCAATGGGTAAAAGGTTTGTATGTATGCCAGCATGCATCACAGCTGCCCAGATGCCGTTATCCTTCTTTCTGTAGGATCGTCTGGCGTCCTGCATCACATCTCTTAGCTTGCATATGATCACTTTTCTTTGCAGCCTCTTCCCGTCATACTTGTGTACGAGATCTGTACCGGTATCCTTTTTGGCATTCTGCCCGCGCGAGACAATCGATCCTCCGTTTTGACACCTTGAATAAACGTCTTAACGGGGTATTCCCGTCGCTGATCGATATGGGATCAATTGCGGGACGACCCAGATCATTTTATTCTCCGTTTCCTTATCTTGCTAGCCAGTTTCATCATCCTCTACCTTAACCAACATCGTAGAAATTACATACAAGAGGCCCTGCACAGACGTACAAACCCATCGATAGCTAAAAATCACTGGGGACTTTTTCAACAGGCTGCCAACAAACAGGCTCCGGGGGGTGGTTCACGATGCCCAGATGGACGGTGAGTGATTCACTAGTCTGCGGACCGCCACGTGTATTGCGAAACTTTTGCAACAAGGGCCTCCCGGCCCCTTCTCCGACACATCGAGCATCCTGCTCCGATATATAACTTGGGTCATGATCTTATTTCTGCAGCTTTGGCAGAAACAGAACCCACGCCAGCCTCCTGGCACGTGGAATGGCCCGCTCTAATAATACTATTTCTGTCCTCGGTGCCCGAACGGACGGCATATCGTCGTGGCGTTCGTGGGGCAATGAGCAAACGTAAGAGTATATCACCCGGGGGCAGGAAATCTTTTTCGGTCTTCACATTTCCTGCTCCGGCATTCGCTTTCAACTTGACTAGGGACCTAGGCAGGACCTAGTAGCCATTTTATACCGGCCGTGTTTCTCGTAGTTTAGCGACGGCCGTATTCTTTCCCGCTTTGACGCGTTCCTATATTTTCCCTTCGGTTTTCGGTTTGGTGATGTGCGAGGTATAATCGATATCGATATGAAGCCCTATCTCTTGACCCTTGTAATCCTCCTCCTCGTTTTGGCGACATGCCGAGCCGACCCCCAGCAACAGGCTCATAAGTTGCCCGCGTGTAGTGTATGTCCCCATATCTGTGGCTACGTCGAGTGCCAATGCTGATATACGGCTTCTAGCAAAACTGCCTTTTCGAAGCAGTCTCGATATCGGCATGCGGCAACATCAATGACCCTGCCTGCCTTTGCGGCGACAGCAATGTCTTTGCGGCTGCGGAGGGATGTGCGGCGGCTACGTGCACCATCGCGGAACGGCTGGGTACGTAAACCACGTTATTTCACGGCGCGATCCGAAACTGACAGGCCTAGCCCTTGCGAAATATGGTCAGGAGTCCTGCCATATGCCAAAGCGCGAAAGAAGAGCCGATATACCTGTTCTCATAATCCTAGATGTCCTCTCACTGGCGTGTATCGGCGCACACCTGTATGCCAGACATGCCACCAGTGCAAAAATAGATGCGGAGGATGTTATAGGGATGTTGACATTACCTCTATATCTTGCCTTTACGGTGCTTGGGATGTTCGGTATGGGATTTATGTTCCTCGCATTGTGGCCCACGCTGACTCTGAATCTTAGTCCGCATCACGGCCATTGGTTTCGATACATGGCAACTAGACGGGCCAACCATCGTCTATGCGCTCGAGGTCCGTGATCTCAATTCGCTTTTGCCCCTCCAAAGGGAACTAACATGAGCAGATACTCTTCATTAACGAGCTGCTGTACACGGTCGTGCTCGCGCTTTGTCGATTAGGGATTCTTTTTTTCCTACAGCGTGTCTTCACGAACTCGAACTTTCGAATCGCCTGCTGGATTGCGATTACGTGGGTAACGCTCACGGGCACGGCCATCTTCTTCACGAGGCTGTTTCAATGCCTCCCGCTGGATTATAATTGGGTGGGCTGGAAAGGCGACATCGACAACTACCGCTGTCTCGATATCAATACGCTAAATATCGCTGCCGCGGGCTTAGGGGTGGCGCAAAACGTAATCGTTTTCATTCTACCGCTGCCGATGCTTGCGCGGATTGATATGCCTTTGAACCAGAGGCTCATGACGTTGCTCATGCTCAGCTTCGGCGCCTTCGTAAACATCATCAGCGGCGTTCGGCTGCACTACCTCGTCGAGTTCGGGCGGACTTTAAACCTTACGTGGGATATCACCGACACGTTAGCATGGACTTCCGCGGAGGTTAGCTTAAGCGTTGTCGTGCTCTGTCTGCCGTCAGCGGGCATTCTGCTGGCGCGTTACTTCCCGCGGGTTTTCGGAGACGGTCCTTCTGATTCTGAATGTGCTGCGTGCAACAGGTCGTCGTCGAGGGGAGGAAGCAAGTACGTTGATATAACGGAGGGGTCTTTGGATCCCGAGTCGGACTATCAGGGGTACGGGACACGGGACGGATCGACGGCGCCTCTAAGTCCTAGCCGTACGCACATAAGGTTGAAGGGCGTCAGGGAGTGGATCCGAGTCAAACGGGCCCAAAGCCCACAACAAGGAGTCCATCTCGTCCCCGATGACAATGACTCTGAGCTTGGTGCCGAGGTCATCTGCGCCGCCGAACCAGCCAGCCCAGCGAGCTCTGTCGCTATACAAGCTAGGCATCGCAGATTTTGGAGGTTTTGGTAGAAAGATGAATAGGATCGAGATCAATGTGAAGATAACAAAATTGCCACGAGCCTCAATCAGGAATGACGTAACGAATTAGAGACGGAGCCACGCGGGACAAGCCTACAAGTTTTGAGGAGGAAGAGGCAGCTTGGCAGTTAATACCTCTAAACGTGCGAAATACTATAGCATAGTGTGTGACATGACACACAAGACTGATGTTCAAGCGACACCCGATCTTGTACGACGTTGTAGTATCAAGCCATGCTTATCAGTGCATACAGGCAGATAATAACATCAGCCTCTTGCCACTGATTGATGTATCGATATGTTCCGAACGAAGGGAGTGGTAGACAACTGACCTCATTGGATTGCCGGATGGAACCACTACCTATTCACTACCTAGGTACGTACGTAGGCACGTAGGTAGGTCTAGGTACTACTTCATACTGTAGCCAGCTGCCAACCTGCGGAGTCCGTCGCCCGAGAACGGCCACTAACATCTAGATCACCACACGATGATATGAGGCTCTTCCGGCAACCATGTCAACATGTGGCCAGTTTCCCAAAAATGGTCTCGAGAATCGAGGCTATAGGCCCGAACCCTCAAGAAGCTCGGCCCAGCCCAGCACGTCAGTGTCACTAAGATAACGACAGTTCCCAGCAGGCTGGTTCACGACGATGCAGCTTCATGCCAGGGGAGTGTGAACCGGGTTAAGATCCCCCGATCTTCTTGCACTGTCGGGAATCCCACCCGAGATGTATATCCTTGTTCGGCCATAGACCTAAGACCCGCAAGGACAGCAGGCAGGCAGGTAAGGAGGCAGGTCACGAAGCCCAGTACAACGGGAACTCACCAGGTACTACCATCGTGTGTGTTGCTCGCCTGCCTCATTCGTCCCCATTCTCCGAAATTTGTGGTGGTACAAAATTGCATCTTATCTATGCCCCACTTGGCTTCTCTGGGGAAACTCGTTTTTCTTTCTTTTCTTTTTCTTCCTTTGCAGCACCTAGTTTACGCTAGGCATTCCTACGCCGAGGCCATATCTAGAGGGCCTGAGGGCTATGATGCTAGAGGCATCCGGAAATGAATCGGATCGCACCAGTCAGGCTAGCCGGCTGCTCTGGAATCGCACGATATGCCGTTGCCAGCTACTCTGTAGGTGCTAGAACGGTCCGCCCATCTCCATACTAACCCGGGGCCAACTACCCAGCCGGTGCTAGCGAGGGCTAGTAAGCCGGAGACAAAAAAAAAGTAGTCGCCTCCGATAACGTGATGCAAGTACCTTTTGCCTCGGGGCAATTGTTCTCAATGACTGCCCCGGCGACACGCAGCAGATACGTGTACCGGTAGGCAAATCAGGCAATGCAGCTCGAGATGAAATGTCGACGCCGACTGATCATCGATTTGGAATCTGCAGCATTCGCAGTACGTCGTGCAGGACGTAGAGCCAACACTCTCAGAAATATGTGCCGCGGCTACATGATCAGCGAGCGGCCGTCAGACTTGGCCGGAAGCTTGACATTGACGCTAAAAGCCTACATAGTACTCGAGCGAATGGCGCACGCCGCTTCCTGCCTTCGGTGCAGCTTCAAAGCTTCCATGCAGGTGGCCTCCCTGCACTCATTGGCAGGGCTTGGTCTAGTTCTCAGCTCGTAATGCCGCACATTTCGAAATGGCCGTACGTTCATTGGCGAGTGTTCGCGGACCCCGGCTCCGCGATACAACGTAGCACATGATATGGAGGGAAACCACCTCCCAAATCGGGTTATTGAGATTGCCATGTCCATCATCAAGGCCTGTCTCCCCAGCCGTGCCCGCGGCTACACCTCGGCGGGCGTCGCCGTGGCGTTCGCTTCGATATTGCCTACCCTACCGCGACTCAAGCGAGTCGTTCGAGACTGCGGGTGGGCCTGGAGGGGTCCCTGTTGCTCCATCGAACTGGACCAGACAGGCAGAGATAACAGACATGCCGACTTTGACTGGTCGCGTGTGTCTCAGAGGCCGTCAGCAGGAATGATACGGTGTCCCCGGTGATGTGGACTGGTCTTGCTCCCTAGCTTGGCTCTTTGAACTTACCATGCCGTTGGATGCCCACTCTTTTGCCTTCCCGGCCTTTATCGCAACCCGCCGAAGCCGCTTTGCCATGGCGTTTTGTCCGTGCTACAATACGAAGGTCTCGTTTCGTCTGGTTCCCGATGGCGAAGCGGATCGACAACGTGGGAGTATTTACCCGCGAAACCCCCCTCCCACTCCTTGTATAATAGTAGCCTATCCTGCTACCACGGCTGTTTAAATATATCAGTTTCCCACGTAGGACCCTTTGGCTGACCTCCATCATATTTTCCTCGAGCTTTTCCCCTCTTTACTCTTACTGTGCTATCTCATCAAGTGTGAAACCACCTGCGCACGGTTTTGGTTAGCAATGGGTAAGTTGTTAGGTGACTAGAGTTCATATACCGTGCGGGCTCGCTTACACAGGCATTATACAGTCGATTCAGACCCTGAACGCGCCTCGGGCGCTACGTCGCCCGTCGGCGACGAGAAGAAAATGCCGCGGACACCTCCAGGTGATTCGCATGCCGCATATCTAAACCCCTCGGTGATGGAGGACGATTACGAGGGCAAGCCCACCGAAGAGGAGTTAAGAACGCTCCGCCGGGTTCCCGGAAACCTCCCTGTTGTCGCATATCTCATCTGCGCCGTCGAGTTCTGCGAGCGCGCTTCATACTACGGCATCCAACCGTTGATCAGCAACTACGTTAACCGGCCGCTGCCCGAGGGCGGCAATGGCTACGGAGCGCCCCCGGTCGGTACCCAGCAAACGCCCGGTGCGCTGGGGTTGGGAACCACCATTGCGAACGCAGTCACCCAGTCTTTCAGTATGCTCGCATATGCGCTGCCGCTCCTGTTCGGGTGGCTCGCCGATGCGAGGACGGGCCGGTTCAGCCTCATCTGCTGGGGTGTTGCCGTCTTCGGTGTCGCACACGTGCTGATGGTGGCTGCCGGTGCGAAGGATCTACTAGCCAACGGCATGGCCAAGGTCCCGTATTTTCTCTCGGTCTACATCCTCTCGATCGGTGCCGGTAAGTGTTCTACGTCGACCGCATAAAATAATCAATCCCGACTAATTTTGCCCGTTCAGCCATGTTCAAGCCGAACGTCTCTCCTCTGCTCTTGGACCAAATGACGAACACGGTCCCGAAAGTCATCACGTTATCGAACGGCGAACGGGTCATACAAGACCCCGAGTCTACGACCGAAAGAGTCATGCTTTGGTTCTACCTCCTGATTAACGTTGGAGGCTTTATGGGCGTGGCCACCTCGTACTCGGAGAAGTACGTTGGCTGGTGGTTGGCATTCCTGATTCCCCTCCTGCTCTACCTCCCTCTGCCCCTGCTCCTCTGGTTCCTCTACAGGCGCCTGATCCTACACCCGCCCGGTGGAAGTGATTTGGGCAACGTCTTCCGAATCATCGGCATCTGCATACGCCGCGGTGGAGTCACCAGGATCGGACGACACGGCTTCTGGGACCTCGCCAAGCCCTCGAGCCTCGCCGCCGCGGGCATCCCCATCAAGACGTACTGGAACGACGACTTCGTGGACGACGTGCGCCGGACCTTCCAGGCGACGGGCATCTTCTGCTTCTTCCCGATCCAGTACATCAACGACAACGGCCTCGGCGCGGCGGCGAGCTTCCTGTCGACGATGCTGACGACCAACGGCGTGCCCAACGACGTCATCAACAACTTCAACTCGCTCAGCATCATCGCCATGGCGCCCGTGCTCAACTACGGCCTCTACCCGCTCCTGCGGCGGATGAACGTGCACTACGGCCCCGTCGCGCGCATCACGACCGGCCTCGCCATGTCGTCGCTCGGCGGCGCCGGCTACGCCATCCTCAACTCGTACGCGTACAAGCAATCGCCCTGTGGTGAATTCGGGTCCAGCGACTGCACGATCGGCACGGGCGTGGCGGACATCAGCATCTGGTGGATGGCGATCCCGTACGCGGTCGGCGGCATCTCGGAGCTGTTCGTCAACGTCCCCGCGTACGGGATCGCGTACTCGCGGGCGCCGGTGAACATGCGGGGGCTGGTGTCGGCGCTGAACCTGTTCAACACGGCGATCGCGTACGCCATCGGGCTCGCGTGCTCGTCCGTCGTGACGGACCCCTACCTGACGTGGGACTTCGGCGGGCCCGCCATCGCCGGCGGCGTCCTCACCGTCGTCTTCTACCTCACCTTCCGCCACATCGACCACGAGGAGTACGTCCTCAGCCAGAACGCCGACTACCACCTCAAGCTCGAGGGCACCGTCAACGTCGTCGGCGAGAACGAGCTCAACGGGACCCCCAACCGCCCCGCGCCCGTCGCCGAGAACGAGGAGATGATGATCTCGCAGAAGCAGTAGTTGGTAGTGAGCTGGGCCCCTTTTGACGGCGAGAGGAGTTGGTTGGTTGGTTGGTTGGTGTTTTTTTTGGGTTTCTTGTCTGTTTTGCGGGAGTCTAAATACGTGTCGATGGGGATTTATGGGTGTTCAAACTTTTTGGAGAATACCATTATGCGTGTTATGAAGGAAGCTACCGCAAAAAAGATGCGGGCTGGGGGCCGTCCCCCGGCAGACATCGCTGCTCATGATGATGATTGGATAGATAACGTTGTTTGCTGTATATGAGCGATGTCATTAACAGCGATGAGATACTTGATAATATTCACATACGTCATGACGTAACTTCTTGCTATGCCTCCTACTTCTGTGCCTGCTCGATATGGTCTAATGGTATGACTTCAGCGAATATTGCTTATGCTATCTATCATATCGATACTATGAAACACCCCTCCTTAACAGGATTCCACAGAGCACAACACAAAACTCGACCTTGAGTCATCGTCTCACCCGTATCAAGCTTGCATACATCTAATTAAACAGCTTTACCAATAGGAAACGATGCAGAAGAGTAGCCATTGGTCGTATGATTAGCTCAAAAATAACTACAACGACTTCAAACAGCGAGGTAGGTATAACAGCCATTTCACTTAAACTCAAAACATGACACTTTATGAGTAAAATGGATATGTATTCAATATGTTCATGGAAATTGAGGCATGGCATCTTGCGTGAGACAAGGAAGCTCTTGGGCCTAGGTCTCTCCAGGCCCTTGATCGATGTTGGATCCATATATGCGAAGCATCGGACAAACGCCACGCCCTTGCGTTTGGATACGTGATGGGAATCCTCCAGCATTAGACAGGGACGACATGAGCAATCGTTACATGGCGAGCCCGCCACCTATTCGCACTCAACGAAGTTGTTGCCGCTCGCCCCCGTGTGAGTGACGGCTAACTGAAGCTTTCCGTCCTCGTTAAAGACGACGCGGTCCGCGCCGGGCGAACCGCCCGTGTAGGGATCGAACGTGTCGAGGACGGGAAACTCGTACCACGGGCCGGGGTCGGGGATGTCGAAGCCCTCGCGGTTGTCGAACTCGTGCGGGTAATCGTTGCTGCCTGCAGCCGACTCACGTTAATTACCTGGTATGCACGCAAGACGCAAAAGTCCTAGGCTGTCGAGTGAGCCACATTGTAAGAACATACCGACGGTTTTGCCCTCCTGGTGTAGTTTGTAACCCGCGTCCACGGCCTCGTTGATGGTATCCTGGTAGTAACAGACCTTGCCGCACGTGGCGGCGCACTCCTGCTGTCTCACGACGATCTTCTCGACGGCCAGGGCCGACACGTTCACGACGGAGACGGCCGCGAGGAGAAGTGCGGAGATCTGGGTGTGTAACGTTAATGTCTTGTACTTGGGTGGGATATTTACAAGGCGGGCAACGTACCTTGGAGCCGAACATGGTGGGCAAAGAAGAAGGAGTTAGTTTCGGAAGGGAGATGGATGTGGCCGTGAACCAGCTTCGGCCTGGCAAACAGGAACCAACGGACCAGCGATTCCAGGTTACCTTCCCGCGTACTTATAATCGTAAACCGCAAGACCGGGAGACCGAGATGAGTTCGAAAGTCGACATGTGAAACATCCAATCCGATCCACATTCACAGACGTATGGTCGTATCACTGGACAGGAACCCCTGGTGCCCCCTGCGGCATTGAGCACTAGCTCTGTGAAACGACCCCGGAGAGACATAGAGATACGATACGAGGGGCCAGTCAGTCAGTCATTCATTCAGAAGATATTAGTTAGGCGCAGGGCGGCCAAGCTGACAGCGAAGCCGAAGACCTTCCCTTTCTGGACATTACAGCCCGTGATGGGGAGATGGAGAACGCGCTCGCGGGGCGACCTGACAGATAGCCTTACGTGGACCTATCCGTTCAGTCCAGTCCTCCGAGGGGGGACCTACCGGGCAAGGCAGGGCGCTATGTGTGAAAGGGGCATCCGGGGACGGTCGCGACGCAGCACGACGGGGCGTCCGGCGACGTGATTGGCGGGACGGCTCAGCTGGTCGGCCGGCAGATCGGCGCTGCTGCAGGGCCTCACCTGCCTATCATTGCAAGATCTGCCCTTCCAGATGCAGGAACTACCTAATCAGTGAGCTGTGCGCTTAGCCAACGGCCGGGGTTCCAACTGTCGAGGTCCCTGTGGACGTCCATCCAATGCATTGGCGTCCACACCTACTGTAGACGGCACTCGCCGTTTATCCGCTTGTCGTTGCTCGATGGACCTCACCATTCGATTACGAGACAGCATTAGGTACTCAAGTCACTTCTCAGATTAATGAGGGTAGCATCTGCGGGTTTCAGAATGCAAAGCGGCTTCAAGTGAGGGGCGTGAGGGGGTCTCACGTCCGTACTTCGTACAGGCTATGCTGATATCCAAGCTCGGACCAACTGATAAGGTCTTCTGATCCCTGGTCGATCGGTACGCCCTGCCCGCCCTGTAAGCACCCCTGTCTCAGATCATCCGACTCCCCTCGCCCTCACGCATCGTCTTTTCGAACGATCCAAGCACTAGGCACGCTGTACCTATTTGACACCAGTCTTTCGAGAATCGCATTCTACTGCAAGAGGAAATAAAATTATAACCCAGGCCATTATCTCCTCACACAGAGCTTACGTTGAAGATGATCCAAGTAACCATGTGGGTCAGGTGGTCACCTCGTGAGGGCTGACAATGCAGATAGTGCTCAGAATGATCAAGCACGGGATCTAATTATTTCCAGTCCCGGTCATAAACGACTTCGAAGAGCAAAATTATCCTATTGAGAAGATGATTTCATAGAATCGTCCTTTGGTCCAAACAAACTAAGTTGGTCCGTCCTCACGAAGTCTTCGGGTGACTTGGCTTCTGACGAACCGACCGCGTCTTACTCTGCCGCTACCTGGACCAATGAATACTCCAATGGGGATGAAGAGAGTCTAGATTCATTGTTCAATCCTCAAGGTGAGATGATGGGGGGCGTATGACCAGCTTTTCATAGCGTATGCGGTGTTGAGGATGCTTGGAGTAAGCCACAGATTACCCCTCAATCCCTCCGGTTCCGAGTCTATGGATGGGGATTGGTCGATGGTCTGTAGCTGAATACCCCTAAAGGTACTATACTCAGAATGATCATAAGGTGTGACCGCTCGGCGCCCGACGAGTAGTGTGCTTGTGGGGAGCCCAGTGCGAGATTCACGTTCCCTCAAAAAGCGAGCTGTCTCGATACGCACAGCCGAAGTTTACGATAGAGAAACTTTTCATCCGAAGGCTGGAGATGAAGTCGACGAGCCTTCTAATGTCGCTTGCACTGGGCGTCACAGCAAGATGCGAGTCGTTCGACTACGTGATCGCCGGCGCCGGGACCTGTGGGCTTGTGCTTGCAAATCGGCTTTCCGAAGACCCCCATATCAGTGTCGCGGTTATCGAGCCTGGCGATGACGTCCGTAATAATCCAAATGTCACGGATATCTCCGCGTTCACCGAAGCTTTTGGTACCGACATCGATTGGCAGTATACCACGACGCCGCAGGCCGGAGCCGGCAACAAGACGATTATTTACCACGCCGGCAAGGCAATAGGTGGCACTAGCACCATCAATGGTAAAGCAATATAAAGTGATTATGCCCGAGGCAGCCAGCTAACATCTTAGGCATGACTTACATTCGAGGAGATAAGGCCGAGTTTGATGCTTGGGAAACGCTTGGAAACGATGGCTGGAACTGGGATACGCTGTACCCCTATTTCAGAAAGGCCGAAGACTTTTCGCCTCCTAACACCGCGCAAGTCGCCGCTGGTGCTAGTTACAATCCCGACTACCATGGCCACAGCGGCATGGTGAAGACAGGATTTCCGTTCCAGCTCCTCAATGGGACCCTCCACGAGAAGGCCCAGAAGGCCTGGGAGACTCTAGGCTACCCGTCGAGCCAGGACCTGAACGGTGGAGATGTACGTGGGTTTTCCGTTTGGCCCCAGACATTAGACAGAGACGCAAATATCCGGGTAGATGCGGCTCGAGCCTACTACTATTCCATTGAAGATCGGCCCAACCTAAAGCTTATCAAGGGGACGGTAACACAACTGACCTGGGCCAATTCGACGAACCGCGAACCTCAACAGGCCGGTGGTGTCGACTATTTAACCCCCGAAGGCCAAATAGTCCGAGTTGGCGTGACAAGAGAAGTGATTCTCTCGACTGGGGCTTTGAGGAGTCCACTTATATTAGAGCGGTCTGGTATCGGCAACACCAGGTAGGCTATGCTATCGTCTTTTACATCTAAGTATTAACCCAGTCAGCCTTCTAAAGAGCTACGGCATTGAGACGAAAGTAGACCTCCCTGGTGTAGGAGAGCACCTACAAGACCAGCCACTCACATCCCTTGTTTACGCTAGCAAGGTCAACGTCACTGGCACCGCACCATACGTGACATTCACTACTGCTCAAGACCTTTTTGGAAGCAGGACTCCTGCTATAGCAGGATCCGTAGAAGCCAGTTTGACAGAATGGGCCCAGAGAGTCTCGGACGCCAGCAACGGCGCCGTGAGTCCCCAGAGCATTGAGAAGCTCTTCCAAATACAGCACGACCTGATATTCAACAAGAACGTCACGATAGGAGAAGTACTAACCTCGGGATCCGCAAGCAGCCTCGTATCGGTCTTCTGGCCTCTGCTGCCCTTCTCCTGGGGCAGTGTCCACCTCAAGTCGACCGAGGCAATCGACGACCCGGCAATCGACCCCAAGTATCTGTTGATCGACTTCGACCTCGAAGTACAAAACGCCCTCGGGCGCCTCTCGCAGGAGCTTTGGCGCACGGAACCTATCAGCGGCCTGGTGGTCAGCAACACGGTCCCGGGAGAGACGGCGCTACCTCGCAACGCCACCGACGACCAATGGACTGCTTTCATCGAGAGTACACGTGAGTCACCCAGATCTCGTATCCTGTCACTCCTTCGAGTACCTTAGGCATTTCGAACTAACCACACTCTTCAGTCACGCCGAACCACCATCCGATTGGCACAGCCGCTATGATGTCGCGCGAGCTTGGGGGCGTGGTCGATCCGAGGCTCAGGGTGTACGGCACGTCTAATGTCCGCGTCGTCGACGCGTCGGTGCTGCCCCTGCAGGTCAGCGGCCACCTCACCGCGACGCTGTACGCCGTGGCGGAGCGGGCTGCGGAGTTGATCAAGATGCCGTAGTTATAATCAATTGCGTTTTAATGCTCACGTGTTCATGACTTCCAGAAGAATATGCGCCAAGCGTATCATCCGTTACCGTATTCAGTTCCAGCTCGACTAGGAACTTTCTTGACATTTACTTCATGCAATTCTTTTTTGAAAGCATCTGGTGATATCAATAATCCGTACCTACATGTTGCCGCACGCTACTCGTGCCCACAAGAATAACTTCTCAGACACCGCGATACGCCTTGCCCGCCCTGACATACCTATCCAGCGTGGTTTCCCAGATCTCCTGGAACGGCACGTCCTCGGTGAATCCCACGGCCCTGGCCCGGTCGATGATAGTGTGGTGGTTGGGGGTGAAGTGGACGATCCACTTCTCGATGAGGTCGTCGAGGAGGGGGGCCTGGAGGACGACGCCGCGCTCGGCCCCCAGGCGCGCGACCATGTCCGGGTGGCCGCGGACGAAGGCGGCCGGGGGGCGGTGCTCGGGGCCGCGCTCCTCGGGGCCGCCGGCGGGCGGCAGGCCGCGGAAGCCGAACAGCGCGCAGACGAAGGGCCAGCGCTCGGCCATGCTCGCCGGCGCCGCCGAGTCGGCGATGTTGTAGAGCGCGCCGCTGCCGGCCGCGCCGGGCCGCAGGCACAGGTGGATGCTGAAGCGCGCGAACACGTCCTGCCCGCCGTCGCCCCACAGCGCGCCGTACGCCGCCGCCGACGCCGGGCACGGCAGCGCCGTCGCCGCCGCGTCCGGGTGCCCCTGCTCGTGCATGAACTTGTACAGCGACAGGAAGTTCATGTACAGCGCCGGGATGTTGTAGGGGTTGGGATGCGGCACGTAGCCGATCTGGTGTGTGTGTGTGTGTGTTCGTTAGTCGTGTAGAGAGTGAAGGGCCGGGGCAGTAGAGGAGCAATGGGATGGGAGGGGAGAGAAAAAAGAAGTTTACTTACGACTGGTCCGCAGCACACCTCAGCGAACTTCCAGTTCTTGCCCTCCTGCATGCGGTCGAGCTCGCGGTGGAGGACGTAGTAGAAGAGCTGGTCGTGCCACGGCTGCGGGATCTCGCTCATCTCTTCCTTGAAGGGGGCCTCGAAAGGCCGCTGGGGAAGATGGATCCCGTATTTCTAGGGTTCTAATCAGCATGCTACGCATACTATCTCCTGTAATAGGGCCAGGCTGCCGTACCTTGGTTCCGGTGGGAAATATCACATATTCGAGCTTCGGCGTCAGCGCTTCCGCTGCGCCAAAGCCGCGCTTCAGCATCCCGAGGTTGATATCGGACTCGGTCGGGAAGTCGGGGTGAAAAGCGTAAGCTGATCGCAAAGCGAGGCGTCAACATGAGCACCAGTCCCTACGGTATAGTCCCTCGGGATAAAGATATCCACGTACCGAAGTAGTGTATATGCGTCACGGTCTCAATGTCCGGTACCCGCTCCTTGAGTACCTCTTTCAGGTCTTCCGTGGACCCCTTGGTGAGGTCGATTCCATCCACAATGCTCAGTTCTGGTATACCAGGCCCGGGACTCGGCCAGAGTGCGTTCTCTAGGGTCAGAGGCCTGTTGCAGAGAGCGGTGACCTTGCTGAAGACCCCTTTCTCGGGGTAGTTCTTCAAGATTTGATCCACCACTCCCCAACCCAAGATTCCTGAAGCTCCGAAGACCAGCGCGTGGTGTCCCATGATGCTTTGTGTCTGTTCACCCCAAAGAGACGTGAGTCGGGTGGATATCAATGTGGGGAGCTGGATCACATACTGTCTTATAGACGACTGCTTTATGTAAGCAGGCCTTATTACTTTTTTTCTTTATCCAAACGATCACATAAACCAGACTGAGCTGTATTTTGAAAAAGCTAGCCTCAAAGATATTTGGGATTATCGTCGGCGATTAGGCAGCGACTTGTGGAAAGTGACGTTTCCGAAGCGGGGAAGTCAGGGGAGAAGACTGGGTATTGACGAAAGGAGTATGGATGCCAACCAAAAACAGTGTCAAGCGGAGGGGGCAGGTAGCACGAACAGCACATGAAACACCGGGACCGGAGTCGAATGAAATGATTTTTTATTATTCTGCATTTGACTTGCAGGACTTAGAACCTGCTTGCTATGGCAGCTATTCGTGTTTTGTAGGTTCCTGGACGTCACAAGATAGACAGCTTAAGTATAGTATAGCATTTACGGACAGGAATCATGCCTTGATACAATTCAATTTATATATGGTGATGCTGCAAGTGACCAAGTTGTACGCATTATTGGTCTTATTATACGGTAAAATCAACATATAATACTCAATGAACACAGAGCATGGGTATTAGCACCTATAAACGTCTCGGGAGAATGCATACAGATGCTATCACAAGCCCAGAACATACAGAAACATTCACATCCATGTTGAAGAGTACTTAAAGTAGAATTCTCATCATCCTGATTCCACACACTTAACTTTACTATTTCCGATGAAAAAAACTTAATTTCGGTTTCAAGAATATCGGTGTCATTAGGTAGTTATCAACGAGAGCTTTTAGCCATCGACTAGGAAATGTAACAAAGGAGTTGTCTTTTTTGTAACTAAAAAACATATCAGGAGGGCGCCCTTCGATTCATATCCCTCACGTAATACCTAGTTGTTGTTTATCCTTCCAATAATTATTTGCGTGACAGAATTCCTATCGGGTTACCTAGGTCTCCTTATATAGTAAAATTAGACATGTCACTTTCGGCATTGGGTGGTCCAGAGGTAATATAGTTCGTCTCCCATGCGTAAAAACGGTCTGAGCGTGGACTCAAGCCTTCGGGTTCGGGCACGATCTTAACTCCCAGTGGTGCCAGTGTCCTTTTCTATTTTTTTTCTTCGTCCACCGGGTACGGACACAGTCTCCAAGCCGAATGCTAGATCAGCTTTGTAATTGTGGAAGAGAAGAGGCAGCATACCGGTTACTTTTCAGTACCTATGTACCTATGTACCTACTATTCTTATGATACTACAGTGAGGTTGGTTGATGATGTTCTGTTGTTTCTCAAATAGGGGGCGTGCACAGAGCAGCAGCCCTCTAGACAATGAAGTTTGTGTACTCACAATGTCCATTGATACGCGTCAACGCGTTCCCATTGTTCTTGCTACAGACATCCACAGAGATACGAGAATAAGCCTATTGTATTAGGTACTTAGCCTCAGCGTCCAGTTGAGCCCATACGGTGGCCATATATGAACGCTATCGTGGTACTTACGCACCAGGCCAAACTCTTACTCACGCTATTGTAAAAAGGAGCAAAAGCATATTAGACACAGGACCAGTGAACTGGCAGCTAAATTCACTGGAAAGATACCTTGTTACTTCTGATTAAGAACCTGCTGCACTGCACTTTAAGCTGTGCAATTTTCGCCAATTTCTAGAAAAGCAAGGTCCCTTCTCTACCTGCCTCTTCCACGATAACCGCAACGACACATCCCGCGACTTCCACACACACACATCCTTCAACAACTCCAGAGAAAATTCGTTTCCTGCGACAAATATTATTTTCTCACCCTCTGTTGTAGTCACAACACCAATACTCTCCCATCTACACAATTTTCATCACCAGTATTCATCAATTCACCACCATGTTCGCACCCGCCCGATTCCTCGTGTACGGCGTCCGCTACCGCAGCCCACCCATCACGATCACTACGGCAAGTCCTCGTTCATTACACTCTAACTTCATCCAAACAACTAACCGATTGACCCAGGCTGCCCGGCGCTCGACCTCTTGGATCGCCTTCGAGCAGCCCAACCCAGCCCTCTACGCGCGTCTGCAGCAACAGCAACGGGAAGCCCAGGCTAAGACCCCGGAGACGCTCACTTCCAAAGACCCCATCAGCACGCCCATGGCCACCACCGCCGCCCGGGTCTCCGCCTACGGAAAGCACGTGGTCGCGGCATCGAAGAAGGCCTCGCCCGTGACGGCACGTACCGGTAATAACCCCATGTCTTCCACCATCCAGGTGCGCCACAAGAGCACGAATCCAGCACCTGAGCCTCAGCGCAAGCTCTCTACGACGCAGACCCGCATCCCGGACCAGCCCTCGACCTTCTCCTGCGACGAAGACGCACCCAAGCCCGTGACCGAGCTCGAGCCCGAGCCTGTCATCGCGAAAGAGAAGGAGCAGGAACAGGAGCAGGAGAAGCCGGTGGTGAAGCAGGAGCAGGACCCGAAGAAGAAGAAGCAGCCACGGATTGTCTTCGCCACCTATGAGGAAGAGACCCAGGTCAAGAAGACCGACGCGGAATCTACCGAGGCGTCCGTGACTTGCGACGAGAAGAAGAAGAAGAGATTCACCTGGATCAAGGGCTACACATCGAACGGGTGGGTCGATCTGGAGGCCGTCCGGCGCCAGCAGGAGGGGGAAGACAAGAAGTAAGGACCTGAGAGATCCAACCAACCCGGGAATTGTGAAGTGGAGGGGAGGGGATGGAGATATGGGATATGTGGTGGATGCTTGTTGTTGTTGTTGTTGTCGTCGGCGATTCACGTCATCTTCACCCACCCACGCACCTAGGATGTTTCTACTACGGACCCAACTTCAGGTTTCTTGATTTGTTAGGCATATCGGTACGAAAAAGGATATGGTACGGCGTATGGGGACAATAGATTGGTAATCAGTTCACTACTACGGTCTACACTTGGTCTGGTATGAGGGGAAAAAGGCTTGGTATTCTGTCTACGTACTGCACACGGCGTTACAGGGAATATTGATCATGGAGCGGTCAATATGATAAATGACAAGCTGTCTTTGAGCATCAGGACACGTATCTTCGTTCTGTGATCTTCTCATTCTCATTGATGTTGTGTGAACTCTAAGTGATTGACTAGGTAATACTTTAGTACTGTATTTCTTCAGATAACTTCGCTACCTAATAACTACTACATAAGCAGGCCGCTGAAGCCAATGCAGCCCTAAATTGTTACCTCACTAAGCGCTGTGAACCTTACCTGAACCAATGCCGTGGCCATGTCCGTCCGGTGTTCGGCTGCCCATTCACCCCTACTTCACGCTAAACGCACACTCTCGGATAACTTGGAAAAGAAAACCTACAAAGACTACTGTGAGAGAAGATATTGTGTAAGATATGGCATACTCAGTTTCATTTGTTCGACATTGCGTAACAGCTGTATTACTAGTGCGCACGTTAAGGGGCTCACCTGTACGATGTCTAAAGCCTGCTCCAGAAGCTTCTCTACAATGTCTCCGCAACACGATGGGTATCCTGTATGGGGCAATGGACAGATAAAAAAGCTTTAGTAATAAAGGTCCTAGGTGTATCTTGTGATCCTGGTATCTACCTAGAATAACCTCTCCACCGAGCGAACACCTAACGTCAAACGCTGATAAACCCATACACAGAGAATAGCTACCTGAAAGCCCCTATCGTATCGCTGATACCGCTCTAAGCCTGACCCGACTCCAATACCCGAAAGAAAAAAGAAAAAAAGAAAGAGAGTCAATGGGAGGGGAGTAAGTTTAATGAGTAACGTAAGTTACTCAACTAGACCCGAATAACGAACAAACAGGCGATCGAGGAAGTGGGAGTGTCTAATCCCGTTAGGCCTCGATTTCGCAAAGGTATCAATCGCTCCCTGAACACCATACCCGCACCGCTCAATCAAATAGCACACGATAAAATAGCCCGTACGATTAAAGCCATAGTGGCAATGGACCCCGACGACGTGCTTGTCGCCCCATGTCGCCTCAGCGGCCGATCTGGTCTGCTGGTCCTCGCGGATCTTATCCACCAGGTTGATAAAGTTAGCGACCTCGGTGTCCGTCGGCGGTATCTTGGACACAGTCGGGAACTTGTGATACTTGATCTGACTTCCAAAGCTCTTCGGGTCGTAGACTGGATCATCGTGGCTGATATCGATCACATCTTTGATCTCGCTTCCCCTAATGGAACGATAGTCAGTACAGCGCGCTATCAACCGCCAAAACGAGATGCAGAGTGAGCCTACCAGTTTTCTGCAAATACCCGAGGACAGTGCTCTTCATCGACCTCGCGGAGGGTCTTCATGGCCCGAAAGACCCCGCCGATAGGCTCTGAAACAGGCGGAACACCTTGCCATTTCGCAAGGTTCTTAACGTCCCATTTGCCTTCGCGTGAGAGGTGCTGCAATTGCCAACCGCTAGATGAAAGGTTAGCGTAACAAACCACTCCGGATTTCAACTGTGATATATATCAAATATCACTCACAGGGAAAAACGGCCGGTAATATGCTCGTTCATGAAATCCCCTATCAGACCTGCCAGAGTGCGAACTGTCGCTGGCGCGTACAACAACGCATGACTGGCTGGCAATACTTTTGATTTTAGAACAGGGGTGGGCACGAGCGGCTGTGGAGGGATGCCCGCAACGGACTCATGATCTCGTGGCGTGGTAGGATCTTCGTACGTCTCCTCCACGGCCGGTGCCGTTGGCGTTTTCTGGTCGAAGTCCTCATTGCTAGCATGATCGGTCGTCGGATCATGCACATTTGGATCTATGGTGAGTCTCATTGGGTCTGCGATTGCACTTTCTTCGGATTCGGTGTTGGCTTGTACCCTCGGTGAAGGAGGCGTGCTTACCATACCTTCTGCAACTTCTTCTAATCGCATACCCACAACCCTCTTGATCCACTCAATTTCTGTTGGCGGCGTGATTGTGTCGTACTCACCACCAATAAGGTAGATTGGAATATTCAAGCCATGCCAAGTAGGCTGCCCAAAAAGACCACCAGTTGGTTTGCCTTCGACGCGAGTTGGTAGCAACCCCCAGGCTACCCGACGAAACACCGAGGTTCTGCTTTGGCTGTTGAACCTGTATTGCAACTGCCGGAGCTCGAGGTCTGCACCGGGCCCAACAAACTGTCTGACAGATGCACTCTCTGGACCGCCCCGGCTGGACCACGCCCGATACATGTTGAAGATGAAATCCGGGAGCCGTAAAAGTGTACGGTAAATGCATAATTCCCTCGGTGTTCTATCACCGAACATGGGACAGACCGCGATCAGACCCACCACGTGTGGAGTCAGCTCGACAGGGTGCGATGCCTTGCTGTTCGCAATGCGAGCGGCAAAGGCGGTTCCTAAGCTATGGGCGATTAGGACAATTCCCTGGTTCCTCTCCCGATAACTATCAATGATGGTCTCCAGGAGGTCGACAAGGGCGTCGGTGCTGTATGCGTCCCATGACGTTGGTGCGAACTGCGAGCGGCCACATCCGGGCAGGTCGATAGCGAGACATGACGCGGAGTTAACGAGACTGGTAAGGAGAGGCTGGAACTGGGCGACCGATCCGCCAAGACCATGGATGAAGACGAGGAGCGGCAGTGGGCCCGGGGACTGTGGAAGTTCATCTGCCTTGGGATGGCGTCGGTAGAAGATGCGGATGCCGGGATACGTGATGCCCGAACCTCTGGCAGTGTACGGCTTTATCTCGGAGTGGTTCCGAAGTAGTACGGGATCAGTGGCATCCGCGTCCTTTGAATCGGGCCCGCTGGCTCGGGTCTTGGCCATTCGTCGACGCAGATACCATGCACTCCCCACTAAGGTGCCGACGCTCAAGACGATATGCCTGGCGCTGACTAAGGCCGATGCCGCAGCTGTGAGTGAAGGAGGCATTGTGAATATCGTATGCACTGGAGATATGAGAGGGAAATGTTGATGTTGCGGTAGTGGAATGGAGTGGTAAGCGAGGCGGTTGAGTCAAAGAGAACCCAGTCATGCTGCATTATTGTACTATTGTTGCTGGGCGGGATAAGGCAGGCAGGGCAGGCAGGACAGGCAGTGAATCAATGCACTTACTCAACGCGTTGACTGACCTGACCCCAAATGGAAGCGACGATAAAGGGTTATTAAATCAAGGCAAGGGAGTAGGTAGGCGGCGTGACACTGCGCTGGGCCTGCAGCAGAGACGGGAGCGCTGGGCTATCTAGGTAAGTAGGCAGAATGTCCACAATCGGAACGCGATGTGCCAATGACTGGTTGGGCTTCAAAGTTGAGTCCCAAAGAGACGAAGATCTGCCAGCCACGACCGCCGAGCCTCTGGGGACAAAGCAAGACTCGCGGTGTCGATGCGAAAGGGCAGAGAGAACTCGGCGTTGTAGAATCGCTCCGATTTTTTGCAGCACGCAAATACAAGATGAAGAGGAAGGACAAGTTATAGGGGGCCGGCGGCGCAGTAATGCAAATATCTGACGGTCGGACGAGGCCTCAGTTGAAGCATTTCAATTCAATCAAATCCAATGGGCGCACAGGATGTCATTTTGCCCCACAGGCCAGTGAATCGTCATTCTGGGTAAACGTGACGCCCCAGGAGGGCTGTTATTGGACTTGCGAGACGGTCCAATCAATGACTCGCGTTACAGCCACAGCAATGCGAGGCTGTTCTTCTTATTAGAGATGCCCTGTCTGTCTGATTCTAAGCCCGTTCAATTGCGTTATCTAAGCTCCTCCGGCTTTCGCCTTGTATTGCCGATATCCGTTGAAGGCCTGCTCACATGTGAACATAGTACGGAACAGGAATTCTTGAAGTCGGGTGTTTCGCGTCTTGGGAACTATGCCCGTGAAAAGCAATCACATTTCCGAAATGTGATGGGTGACATACTAGTTAGATACCTACCTAGGTATCTGTAGTTGCAACTAACAGCATTCAAATTGGCAAGCTGCATGTTACCTATTATCCATTATGTGACACCCTAAGAAAATGGATGAGCATATATCAGCTCGCACACTGCCTTCGTGTCATGTGAGTAGAATAGGAGTAATACTGGAAGTATGCTGACCCATGCTCCATATACATAACGCGTAAAGTGGCCAATAACTACTATCAAGACTGCCACAAAGTCGCTGCTTGTCTGTGCCACCAAGTGAGAGCAGAATTTCACAGCCATGGTGCAACAGAAGCCAAGTCCCACGTTGCAAGTTGTCGAACGTGGGAGGTGTCGTACAACACGAACAACATCCTAAAAAGTATTCCTACATGTACCGGTAGAACGCCCAGCGCGGGTGCTTGAAGGGCATTAGCGTTAGAGGTTTAAAGACGTCCATAGGAAAATGGCGATAGTAATCTGGGTAGTTGAGCATAACTATAACCCGAGGCCTGGATACAATGATTGGGCCGCAACCTGTCTACTTCGTGAGCATGGGTATATACTTCGTAGATAAATACATGATCCGTTCATCGCCTCTAAAATTCGTTCAAGCCTGGGCTGGATACTCCCAGTTCACGTAAGTCGAAGCTCCGAGGGGCTCCATACTTAACCATACCCAGGTAGTAGGTAGTCCTTTGGTAACTGACAAAGTGCTTGTATGTATAAGCGGGTGCATATTCTATGCGTGGGGACCTTAATCACCACCCCCGGATATCGCGCTGCCGTCGAGCATCGGCTGCAGCAATCACCACCGCGCGCCAACGCCCTCTCGCCAGCCTATCGGTATCATCGCGGCCGCGATATCGTTGACGCCGCGCTCCGTGGCGAGGAGGTTGAACTGCGCCGCCGCGTTCCGGGTGTCCAAGATCTCGACCTTCATTCCCAGGTTGCTGATATGTTTCCTCAACTGCGGGCTAAGGGGGCGAATCTCCGGACCAAGGCCCAGTATCAGGAGGTCTACGACACAGACACGCACACGCGTTGCTCGTTAGCCCTCAAGTTCCTCGGGGAGGGCACAAACGGAAGAGGGGGGGGGGGACAGGAGCGTCGGGGTAATACCCACCAGGTCTAGGCCACACCAATCCCAGCAAACCGAACGCCTCTTCGGGGACCTCCCACTGGCCCCTCTCATTCAAGAGCCGCTTTGCGCCACCACCACCATCACCACCACCATCACCATCGCCATCGCCACCGCTGCCGCGCGCCAGCCACGGGCGCCAGGTGAAGGCCTCGCCGCCGACGAGCAGGACGCCGGAGCCGTCGAGGATCTTGGCGCCGCTGTTGAGCTGGAAGCCGTCCGACATGCAGACGTCGACCGAGGTCGACGGCACGGGGGTGTTGCCCAGCACGTTGAGCGCGTCGAAGCTCGTCGGCGTGTCCGACGGCTCGTAGATCCCGTCGTCCGCGGCGCCGCGACGGAGACGGCGGCGGCGGCGCGCGGTCGTGTGGAAGGGCGCGGTCGCGGTTGCGGTCGCGCGAGGGGGGAGTGCTCGCGACGGCGACGCGCTGGTCGCTGCTGTAGGTATCTTTGCTGCTGCTGCTGCTGTTACTGCTGTGGATAGTTGCCGGTGGTGGCTAGTTGGAGGCCCCTGCTTCCGCAGCAGAGAGGAGACGGCGTTGAGGGGTCGGCAGGTGCGCATTGAGGAGGCCATGTCGGCGGTCGATGTGTATTACCTTCGAGTCAGGAATACCATCGTGCTCTGGACTATCAGAGATGTTGTTCGAGCTCTGGACTTTTGGGAGCTCGGTGCTTGCGTGAGTGAGGAAAATGCGGGTGGGACGTCATCAATTTTTGGAGAAGTCCATTGGATGCATGTGGCTAACAAATTCAGTACACCGAACACGTCTCTCACCATTGGACCATTGATTATCACCGTACTTAAATCGTCTCAGTTATTCTACCTCGTATAATATTCTTCCTCGTCATTTAGATAATAGACTAGGTATTCAGTATTCTACCACGATAAGTCTGTATTTGGGCTCAATGGGCTAACGTTTCTAATTAGCTTCGCACGCATGTGAATGGGGCGAGACTAGAAGTATTATATCAAAACCATACCTAGTCTTGTTATCTAGGATGTAGCTCGATTACACTCGCTTGTCTTTGAATGCCCCCTATGTAATGCAATTCTGTCTAGGATGGGTAGGTATGCGAAGACCATAATTCCAGTCAAGTAAGCCTTTTCCATATCGGATGGATTTATGCTGTAGCACATTAGGGCACAATCTTCACTTTGTCGGACATCTCAGACTATTCCTTGCCCTACGAAACTCCAGACACAAAGTGGCGAGACAAAGACATGCTCGAGTGAGAAGCACTAGCCATCGCTAACAAGCCTCGCTCCCCCATATCACGTTTTTCCATACACATGTAAGCGTGCCGGTCTTGTCTTGATGTCGTTTATACCATTCCGATCATCTAGAGAGTAAGAAGAAGCCCTAGAAACAGAAACAGCTTTTAAGTAGCTGTCCGTATGACATGCAGCCCTGGCCCCTCATGAACACCTAAAGCAATGACGGCCAAACCATTCCATCCCGGAGTCGTTGAACAGGTTTATTTCTTCTTGCCACCCTCGGTCTGCTCCTTCAGCACCTTCTTGACAATTTTCTGCTCCTCGATCAGGAACGCGCGGACGACACGGTCCCGCACGCAGTTGGCGCATCTCGAACCACCGTACGCCCGCTGGACGGTCTTCTTGGGGTGGGAGATCTGGGAGTATTCACGAGGTCGGAGAGCAGGAACCTGTTGGAAAGTATGTCAGCTTTCAAATACAAAGGCGAAAATGCTAGTGTAGCCGGCCATCTTGAACGGCATCCTCCCACTGGAGCAGTGTTACAGCCGCAAACCGACACATCTTGGAATAAAATCCACCCTGCTCCTCTAGGATCCAGACAATCGAATATGATAGGGTGGTCATGCGTTCTGCGATTTGTGTCGATTCCTGTGCTTTCGCGCCCTTCGACCCTCTATTGCGACAGGGGCAGAAATCAATATCTGAGATCACTTACGCCAGGGAGCTTGATGCCACAGTCACCGCATTTCGGGGCAGTTCCTCGCTTCTTGATGTGGAGGGATCGTAGCTCACCACCCGGAGTCTTGACGACTCTGGTCTTGTTGGAGGTGGTGTTGTACCTATGAATGTTCCGTCAGTCTCGTGCGATTCTAACAGCGGAAGGAACTCAAAATCAACGTGTGATTTTGTCGGCTGGGGAAGACGTACGGGTTGCGACGGCGGTAGGTGACTCGGTTGTTCGCCATTGTGACTGTTGTTCCTGGAATGGTTGGCTTCTTCCTTGACAACTTTTTTTCGTGATGGGGGATGAATTTTGGTGGTTTTGCAGGAAAAGATGTGTGGGATGGCCCTTGAGCCCGCTTATTGTTTTGAGCCAATGAGAATTATTTGGTGGGACTGCATGCCACACCTGGCAAGCCACATAAAGCCGACCAGCCACATCTACCCGAGCCACGTGATGATAGCCACGGTCGCGAATGTGGCTACTGAGCTAACTGCTTCTGGTGTTAGTCCTAGAAAAATTCCCCAGCAGCCCAGTTCCACGGTTCACGTCAAGAGGCGGCTTGAACATCTCATCAATCCATACTTTCATCGACAAGCTTTTCGCGTTGGCAATTTGGGGGACGCCGCGCGTAACTGCAAATATCTCCATTGATTCTTTTCTTCTCTGAGGCTTCCCGCGTGAAAAAGCACTCATTTTTGGCTGCGTACAGCGTTCGCAGCATTCCCGCGTGATAGCTCGCGGCGCGCGAAAGCGGCATCATCAGTAGTCAACAAGCTCCTGGTTCTATTGACTTCGTGATGTCCTTTCCACCACCACCTCCGCCTCCGGGCTGGGGACCTCCCCCTCCCCCTCCTCCTCCACCAGGCCCTCCCTCAGATTTCCTTCCACCGCCTCCTGGTGCCCCGGCGCCTCCGCCTCCTGGATACAGACCGCCGACCGATCCCCAGATCGCGAAGTTCGCGCAAAAGAAAAAGGAATGGCTTCGAAACCAACGAAACCGCTTCGGCGAGAAGCGCAAGGGTGGCTTCGTCGAGACACAGAAGGCCGATATGCCCCCAGAACATCTGCGCAAGATTGTGAAGGACATCGGCGACGTTTCCCAAAAGAAGTACACAAGTGATAAGCGTAGCTATCTTGGTGCTCTGAAATTCATGCCGCACGCGGTCATGAAGCTACTGGAGAATATGCCAATGCCGTGGGAGTCAGCGAGGGAGGTCAAGGTTCTGTACCACGTCAATGGATGTTTGACGTTGGTGAACGAGATTCCTCGGGTCATCCCGCCCGTCTTCCACGCTCAATGGGCAACGATGTGGTTGACCATGCGGAAGGAAAAGAGTGATCGAAGACTATTCAAGAGAATGCGGTTTCCCCCGTTTGACGATGAAGAGCCGCCGTTGTCTTGGTCAGAGAACATCGAAGACGTAGAGCCGCTCGAGCCGATCCAGATGGAACTCGACGAGGAAGAGGATGCTGCTGTTTACGAATGGTTCTACGATCATCGGCCGTTGGTCGATACCGAGCATGTTAACGGACCTAGCTACAAGCAGTGGAATCTCACATTACAACAGATGGCTACCCTACACCGATTAAGTAGGCCTTTGTTGAGCGAGACGGTAGATCGGAACTACTTCTACTTGTTCGACCTGAAAAGTTTCCTCACAGCCAAGGCGCTCAACGTTGCGTTACCCGGCGGTCCTCGGTTCGAACCTCTGTACAAGGATATTGATCCCAACGATGAGGATTTCGGGGAGTTCAACGCCATTGACAGAATTATCTTTCGTTTCCCGATTCGGACCGAGTATCGAGTCGCATTTCCCTACCTGTACAACTCCCTTCCCCGAAGCGTGCATTTGAATTGGCACTCTCACCCACAAATTGTGTATACGAAATCTGAAGACCCTAATTTACCCGCGTTCCATTTCGACCCTATGATTAATCCCATCTCCTCCCGCTCTGTTGCACCGAGAAATATTACCATCAGCCATGAAGATGAACTGTTTGGTGAGGGCAACGTCGAAGAGCCCGAGGACGACGCATTTGAGCTTCCAGCAGGAGTTGAGCCGTTCCTAGCTGACGAGGACCTCTATACTGAGGATACGTCGTCTGCTATCGGGCTTTGGTGGGCACCGTTCCCATTTGACCGCCGTTCAGGTCGTATGGCTCGTGCACAGGATGTACCTCTCGTGAAGCAGTGGTATCTCGAACACTGTCCGCCCAAGCAGCCAGTCAAAGTCCGCGTGTCCTATCAGAAGCTTCTCAAGACCTATGTGCTTAATGAGCTGCATAAGAAGAAGCCGAAGGCCCTTAATCGGCAAAATCTTCTGAAAAGTTTGAAACAAACCAAGTTCTTCCAACAGACGACCATCGACTGGGTCGAAGCCGGTCTCCAAGTATGTAGGCAGGGTTTTAACATGCTGAACCTCTTGATCCATCGAAAGAACCTCACATACCTTCATCTCGATTACAACTTCAACCTCAAGCCTGTGAAGACGTTGACGACAAAAGAACGGAAGAAGTCGCGTTTTGGCAACGCATTCCATCTTATGCGGGAAATCTTGCGTTTAACGAAGCTCATTGTTGATGCGCAAGTGCAATACCGGTTGGGGAATATCGACGCTTTCCAACTTGCGGATGGCATTCTCTACGCTTTCAACCATGTTGGTCAGCTGACGGGTATGTATCGGTATAAATACAAGCTCATGCATCAGATCCGGACGTGTAAAGATTTGAAGCATCTGATTTACTACCGGTTCAACAGTGGCCCTGTTGGTAAAGGTCCTGGTTGCGGTTTCTGGGCCCCAGCATGGAGAGTGTGGCTCTTCTTCATGAGGGGAATCATACCCCTTCTTGAGCGGTGGCTGGGCAACTTGCTCTCTCGTCAATTTGAAGGACGTCACAGCAAAGGAGTGGCAAAGACTGTGACAAAGCAGCGAGTTGAGTCGCATTTCGACCTCGAACTCCGTGCCTCCGTGTTGGCCGACCTTATGGATATGATGCCTGAAGGCATCAAACAGAACAAGGTTAATACTGTACTCCAGCATCTGTCTGAAGCTTGGAGGTGTTGGAAGAGCAACATTCCTTGGAAGGTCCCAGGGCTGCCTGCGCCTATTGAGAACATCATTCTCCGTTATGTCAAGTCGAAAGCAGATTGGTGGATTTCGGTTGCCCACTACAACCGTGAGCGTATCCGCAGAGGTGCAACTGTCGATAAGACTGTGGCAAAGAAGAATGTGGGTCGTCTGACACGTCTCTGGCTCAAGGCTGAGCAAGAGCGACAACACAACTATATGAAAGACGGCCCGTATGTGTCATCTGAAGAGGCTGTTGCAATTTACACGACAACGGTACACTGGCTAGAATCCCGAAAGTTCACGCCGATTCCCTTCCCAAGTGTGTCGTACAAGCATGACACGAAGATATTGATCCTCGCCCTCGAACGACTCCGTGAGGCGTACTCCGTCAAAGGTCGTCTCAACCAGAGTCAGCGAGAGGAGTTGGCTCTCATCGAGCAGGCTTATGATAGTCCGGGCACCACGCTGGAAAGGATCAAACGATTCCTCTTGACGCAGCGAGCCTTCAAAGAAGTGCAAATTGATATGAACGACAATTACAGCACCATCAACCCAGTCTATGATATTGAGCCTATCGAGAAGATTAGCGACGCGTATCTTGATCAGTATCTTTGGTATCAGGCTGACCAGCGGCATCTTTTCCCTGCGTGGATCAAGCCCTCAGACTCAGAGGTGCCACCCCTACTTGTATACAAATGGGCGCAGGGCATCAACAACCTTGAGAAGGTCTGGGAGACTGCCGATGGAGAGTGCAACGTCATGATTGAGACGGAGCTTTCCAAGGTGTATGAGAAGGTTGACCTGACCCTCTTGAATCGACTTCTACGGTTGATCATGGACCACAACCTAGCGGACTATATTAGTGCCAAGAACAACGTACAACTGACGTACAAGGATATGAACCATGTCAATAGTTACGGCATGATTCGTGGTCTCCAGTTCTCAGGTTTTGTTTTCCAATATTACGGCCTCGTTTTGGACCTTCTACTCCTTGGCTTAAACCGCGCCAGTGAGATAGCTGGACCGCCATCCAGCTCGAACGACTTCCTTCAATTCCGCGATCGCGAAACCGAGACGAAGCATCCTATCCGTCTGTACACGAGGTACATCGATAGGATTTGGGTTTTCCTACGGTTCACCGCCGAAGAGTCTCGAGATCTTATTCAACGGTTCTTGACAGAGCAGCCTGATCCAAATTTCGAAAATGTCATCGGTTACAAGAGCAAGAAATGCTGGCCGAGAGATTCCCGCATGCGGTTGATGAGACACGACGTCAACCTTGGACGTGCCGTCTTCTGGGACCTCAAGAATCGTCTTCCTCGGTCTGTTACTACGATTGAATGGGATGACACCTTTGCCAGCGTCTACAGCCGGGATAATCCCAACCTGCTCTTCTCCATGTGTGGGTTTGAGGTGCGCATCCTCCCGAAGATACGGAATCAGAACGATGAGTTTCCGATCAAAGACAGTGTGTGGTCACTGGTGGATAACACTACGAAAGAGAGGACGGCGCACGCCTTCCTGCAAGTGACTGAAGAAGACATCCAAAAGTTCAACAACAGGATTCGTCAGATCCTCATGTCTTCTGGTTCGACTACATTCACTAAGATAGCTAACAAGTGGAACACGGCGCTTATTGCGCTCTTCACTTACTACCGCGAAGCTGCTGTGTCTACAGTCAACTTGCTAGATACCATTGTCAAGTGCGAAACCAAGATCCAGACTCGCGTAAAGATAGGATTGAACTCAAAGATGCCTTCACGCTTCCCTCCTGCTGTGTTCTATACACCAAAGGAACTAGGTGGTCTTGGAATGATATCGGGCTCGCATATTCTTATTCCTGCTAGCGATAAGCGATGGTCGAAACAGACGGATACTGGCGTCACCCACTACCGAGCCGGTATGACGCACGATGAGGAGACACTCATCCCCAATATCTTCCGATATATCATCCCGTGGGAGGCTGAGTTTATCGACTCGCAGAGGGTCTGGACGGAGTACTCCCAGAAGCGTCTGGAGGCCAACCAGCAGAACAGACGTTTAACCCTAGAAGATTTGGAAGACAGCTGGGATCGTGGATTGCCTCGTATCAATACCCTGTTCCAGAAGGACCGGAGCACACTCAGTTTCGACAAGGGCTTCCGAACGAGGAGCGAATTCAAGATCTATCAGTTAATGAAGAGCAACCCGTTCTGGTGGACAAGCCAGCGACACGATGGAAAACTCTGGAATCTGAACGCTTACCGAACCGATGTCATCCAGGCCCTAGGTGGTGTCGAGACAATTCTTGAGCACACGCTATTCAAGGCGACGGGCTTTCCCTCTTGGGAGGGTCTGTTCTGGGAGAAAGCTTGTCTTGCTAACGGAACGATGCTACTGCGGTACGACCACACTCAAGTCGCTGTCGAAGACGTCAAAGAGGGCGATCTCCTTCTTGGTCCCGATGGAGGTCCTCGACGCGCGTTCAACATAGTCAAGGGTAAAGATCGCCTCTATCGCATCAAAGCCGGAGGCTGTAAGGAGGATCTCGTCGTTACGTCGAACCACATCCTGGTGCTTCACAAGGAGAAGAATAGTACCAGCATATACGAGGGTCCTATCGACGATGATGATGAAGGAGGGCAGGTAAACCCCGCAAACTTAGCGCATCAAGCGGCTTCGGCAGCTGAGTGCTACGATACCGTTGAAATGACAGCCGCTCAGTTTGCAGCCCTCGAGCCCGAGGAGAGGTGTCAATATAGAGTGTTCAGAGCTCCTGGTTTCGAATTACCAGAAGAGTCCGTACCATGTAACCCCTATTTCCTTGGGCTCTGGCTTGGAGATGAAAGTCGTCGAAGCACAACTGAAAACTTCAGTCATGAAGCTGCAGTTCGGGAGTTCCTGGTTCGGTACGCTGCTGAACTCGATGTTCAGGTTAAGAGTGTCTCGGGTCAGCCGGAAAGATACTTAGCACAACAGAGTAGCGTCCAACAACACCTTTCTCTCTCTGACGCCGTACCAGAAATGGACGACCTGGATGAAGATGAATTGGAAGAAGGCATTGTGGACATCATTGACACTGTTAGTGAGGATGAGAGTGGCGATGACCAAGAGAGCCAACATGTCACTCGTCTACAAGCTGGCCGTCAAACATATGGCCTCTTACAGCAGAAACAAGAAGAACAGCTTGCTGGCCGGATCGTCGACCGCACCAGGGACGCTTCGAGCATCAACACACTTCTCATAGCACTTCACGAGCTTGATGTCTCCACCAACCGAAAACGCATTCCTTCTCGGTTTATGAGGAACTCACGGTCTGTTCGTCTCGCCGTACTGGCAGGCTTGCTCGACATCGATGGCTGGTACATCTCTCCAGAGAATGCCTTCGGTTTCAGCCAAAACAAGAGCTCCGACTCGGCTCTATTCTGGGATGCCGTGGCTCTCGCACGCTCATTGGGCTTCAGCATCCGGACCGAACAGCGGATGACATGGGACACGAGCCGTACGAAACAAAGTCCTCAGTTGTTTGCGAAGATATTTGGCAACCTGGGTGAAATCCCATGTCTCCTCACACGCAAAAACGCAAGTCAACGGTATATGTCCCCGAGCCATAGCTTTGTCATCAAAGATATCACTCTTGAACCAGAAGCTACCGGATGGGCCGGTTTCAGGGTCGATGGGGATCAGCTCTATCTACGGCATGACTATCTTGTGCTTCACAACAGTGGTTTCGAAGAGTCAATGAAATTCAAGAAGTTGACAAACGCCCAAAGGTCCGGTCTGAACCAGATTCCTAACCGTCGGTTCACGTTGTGGTGGTCACCAACCATTAACCGAGCCAATGTCTACGTGGGTTTCCAGGTGCAGCTTGACCTTACAGGCATCTTCTTGCACGGCAAGATTCCTACCCTGAAAATTTCGTTAATCCAGATTTTCCGCGCACATCTTTGGCAAAAGATCCACGAGTCTGTTGTCATGGATCTGTGCCAGGTGTTTGACCAGGAATTGGAATCGCTCGGGATTGAGACAGTGCAGAAGGAGACGATCCACCCCCGGAAGTCATACAAGATGAACAGCTCTTGCGCCGATATCCTGCTTTTCGCCAGTAACAAGTGGAACGTCACGCGGCCATCTCTCCTGTACGATACCAAGGATACAATCGAACCCACAACCACCAACAAGTTCTGGCTAGACGTTCAGCTACGGTATGGCGATTACGACTCTCATGACATTGAGCGATATACTCGTGCCAAGTATCTAGATTACACCAACGACAGCATGAGTATCTACCCTTCGGCTACTGGGCTCATGATCGGCATCGATCTTGCGTATAACCTCTACTCTGCTTATGGCCATTACTTCCCAGGCCTGAAGGTCCTAGTCCAGCAAGCGATGGCTAAAATCATGAAGGCTAACCCGGCGCTTTACGTTCTCCGGGAGCGTATCAGGAAAGGTCTTCAGCTCTACGCGTCAGAGAGCAACCAAGAGTTCCTGAACTCGCAGAACTACTCGGAGCTGTTTAGCAACCAGACAAAGCTCTTCATCGACGATACAAACGTCTATCGTGTCACGATTCACAAGACTTTCGAGGGCAACTTGACGACGAAGCCAATCAATGGTGCCATCTTCATCTTCAACCCCCGAACCGGTCAACTCTTCTTAAAGATTATCCACACGAGCGTGTGGGCTGGCCAGAAGCGTCTCGGACAGCTGGCGAAATGGAAGACGGCCGAAGAAGTGGCAGCGCTCATTCGATCTCTGCCCATAGAAGAGCAGCCGAAGGAGCTCATTGTCACTCGTAAGGGTCTCTTGGATCCTCTCGAGGTCCATTTGCTGGATTTCCCGAACATTTCCATCCGGGCTTCGGAGCTTCAACTGCCGTTCCAGGCAGCAATGAAGGTCGAAAAGCTAGGTGATATGATTCTGCGAGCCACCGAACCCCAGATGGTACTCTTCAATCTGTATGACGAATGGCTCAAGAGCATCTCTTCATACACGGCTTTCTCGCGTCTAGTTCTCATCCTCCGTGCTCTTCACGTCAATCCTGACAAGACGAAGCTCATCCTCCGGCCTGACAAGACCGTCATTACGCAACAACATCACATTTGGCCCACGCTATCGGACGAAGATTGGATCAAGGTAGAAACGCAATTGCGAGATCTCATCTTGCACGACTATGGCAAGAAGAACAATGTCAACGTTGCCAGCTTGACAACCAGTGAAGTTCGAGACATCATCTTGGGTATGGAGATATCGGCGCCATCGATGCAACGACAACAAGCCGCCGAAATTGAGAAGCAGCAGCAAGAACAGCAGCAACTCACAGCCGTTACCACCAAGACGCAGAACGTGCATGGTGAAGAGATAATTGTCACCACCACATCGCAATTTGAGCAACAGACATTCGCGTCGAAGACGGAATGGCGTACCCGAGCAATCGCCACATCCAACTTGCGGACTCGGGCCAACAACATCTATGTGTCTTCTGTTGACAACGACCTGGAGGACATCACTTACGTCATGCCCAACAACATCCTGAAGAAGTTCATCACCATTGCTGACTTGCGGGTCCAAGTTGCAGGGTACCTATATGGTGTCTCGGCCCCAGATAACGACCAAGTCAAGGAGATTCGTTGTATCGTCATGGTTCCCCAGATTGGTGGGCTGCGGAATGTCCAGCTACCCCAGCAACTTCCACAGCACGAGTATCTCTCTGAAATGGAGCCGCTCGGCGTGATCCACACCATGGCTGGTAACGAACTGCCTTATATGTCTGCCGCTGACGTTACCGAGCACGCCCGACTGCTCGATGCGCATCCCGGCTGGGACAAGGAGAACACCGTCACGGTCGATGTCTCGTTTACGCCCGGGTCCGTTTCCCTATCGGCCTGGGCGTTGACCCCCACCGGCTACCGGTGGGGCGCCGAAAACAAGGATATCGGCAGCGACCAGCCGCAAGGGTTCACGACGAGCATGGGCATCAAGCGCAAGCTCCTGCTCAGCCCGCGCTACCGGGGTTACTTCCTGGTGCCGGACAACGGCAAGTGGAACTACAGCTTCCTGGGCAGCAGCTTCGCGGGCATGGAGAAGAAGCCCGTGCACGTCAAGCTCGACACGCCCATGGCCTTCTACAGCGACCAGCACCGCCCGCTCCACTTCCAGAACTTTGCGGAGCTCGAGGACATTGGCGTGGACAGGACCGACAACTTCGCATAAGATCTGATCTCGGGAAATCGCAAACGGGAGTAGTAGTAGCAGTGGCCCAATGCGCGGGATGATGTGTTGATTGACGTGAGATGTCGCGAAGAGGGGGGGCTGGGTTGGTGGGGGGCGGTACACAGCAGGGGGGGAAATGAGAAGCAATGCGTTCTATGGGGAACAGAAATTAGTGGGAGATGATGGTGTGCCACCGTTCGGGGTCATTCACATGCAGGCGTTTTTCTTATTTAAATTATTTCTTGGGAAAGAGAACAAGAATTGCGGTTCCAGGAGATCGGATGGGCTGCTATTTGCCCGGGGTTCTCTGTTATTTTTCTTTTTTTGTCACGTCACGCACGCCATCGGACGAAGAAGCTGGGCGAACCTTAAGACAACTGTACTATTGTACGTAAATCTACATATTGTAAAAGTATTATTCAGCTATGCGAGATTGGGTCATAATATACCCCCCACAACCATGGACTCGGCGCCAGGAGGATCGTGTATGTGTGTCTATTAAGAACCATATTGCATCGTGATTATACATGATGTACTATAACATCTGGATATAAGATGGAGCTCGGGCCAAGAAGGGTTCTGGGAGGGTCAATACTACCTACCTAGGTGTTGTACACCGGCCTGAGTATCTATCACCCTAGCCCGTCCACGAGTACATAGGCGTGGGATGTATAAATTTAGTAAATTCGGAGGTGAGGTACATTGCAAGGGGGATCGGACTGACGTGTGGAGTAGGGCTGGCGCGATTTTGACAGGTTTGGGCCGAGAAGATCTCCCTGGAGTATCTGCCATCAAGTGGCAAGGATGTCGGTGCAGGGAGGGAAGCGATACAGGATACGGGATACAGGGTAAGGGGTAGTATGTACAGGGCAAAAATAGACTGACAGGCAGATAGGCAGGCAGGCAGGCAGGCAATGTGGAGTCATCCAACCATTCACGCGCAACGGTAGCCAGGCACGGAAGTGCGAGGATCTCGTTCTCCAGTGATGCCCGCGATCACCGTTCATCATCGGTTGCGCTCAAGCTTCTTGACTTAGTACATGGAGTGCTAGGGGAAGAGAGGGGCGACGGGAATCGACCGCACAGGTGTACCGGAGAATCGACCGCACAGGTAGGTGTACCGGCGTTCATCGATGTGCGAGCGCGCCAGAGGAATTTTGGGCGCGGCTGTGCAAGTCAGTCCGGGGGTTACATTTATAGAATGCAAGACGCTGACAGTAGTTATTCATGCTCGTTGCCCAACGGTGAAGAACGAATTCACCTTTGGAGCCCGACTGTCAGCACGGTTCCCCCTATCTCAACCACATTTGTAGTACAGTGGAACCGGAACGGTTGACCGAGCTAGCCCACGATATGTACCTAGATAGATAGATGATTACCTAGGCTAGCGGTGTCAGCCCGGGATGGCTGACCGTGCAGCGACCTATTTCGTGGGACCAGGCAAAGTGAGAGGGAGGACAACTAATCAGTAGGGTTGTAAATGAACAGACGAACGAAAGTACGAACGCGTCGTAGGACGAACTACTGCCATTTGACGTCAGGCGCCGAAGTAATGGCGCTGCCGAAATAACTTGGGCTGATTAAGCGCTGAACGTGACGACTGGCAAATTGGGTCTGTTTATGCGTTAATGCGCGGTGTGCGCTTGCAGCGCGTGTTCTTGCAATCGATCCGTACACAGTAGTCAGCAACAATCGATCTGGCTTGATCCGCAAGGGGGAGGGGGGATCTCACAGGACTGTTGATTCATTAACTGTGCCTGGCAGCCTGGCCGGGGTGACCCATAGAATGATGGTTGCAGTGACACCTCTAAAGGTAATGGAGTTCGTAGACAGGTAGAGCAACATCATCTCGTTGGATCTCTCGGCAAGGCCCACGGAGATTTTCTTGACTGGGGTTAGTTTGACTCCGTATTGGGAATTTGGAATTTTTGACATGCCTTTTCAAGGGGAGAACGGTACGGAGTACTTGTACAAAACGGCCTGAGGTCCCCCCACCTGTCAGGAGCTTTCCCCAGTAGGATGTGCATGTCGACCTACGGGGTCGCTCCGAACGTAACCCTTGCGAGGTTGAGGCTGAGACTACGGCACATTGCTGGCTTCGGTTACTGGACGAACTGCCAAGGCTTAGAATATGAACTTGGGGGCGCCGACGCTGTCAAGCCAAGTATTGGCTTCTCGATCACCGGTACCTACTATGCAGATGCTTGACAATCGTTTAGGCTAGCCAGCATCACAGCTGCTGTGGTGCCCCAGATTACAAAAGAGCCTCTGGACAGCTAGCCACATCGCAAATTGGCCCAATGTCTGAAAGATGAATGGCGACAATGCTACCACGACATGCTAGAGGAGTTTTGTAAGTCAGAGAATACCAGTACGTACTTTAATTAAGCAGACTAGGCAGAGAAGAGAAAGAAAGAAGAGACCAACGAAGCATCTGTAATCCGGGCCCTGATGGGCCTCGTCTTTTTCTCACTTTAGGTACTGCATCGACTGTCAAACATCCCATGAATACTCATTGTGTATGTATGGTACCGAGCCTGTCGCTATTTTAGATGCTTCGGGTCTGATATGCCACCTGAGCCACCTGAGAAGTTGGCGTGATAAGGTGACACAGCACCGGTAGGTCTCCGAGAGAAGTGGGTCGGGGTTTGGAAAACGGGGCTCGAAACGGTCCGAAACACGCAGGAGGGCAGGCCGGGGGAAGATGCGCTCATTTCACGTCTCAAAGCAGCGAAAGATGCTTTGTAGTGGGATAGTCTGTTGCAGGAATAGGAGCAAGCCACATTGATGCGCGTAAGCTCAGTATACCAAGGCTGCAAGCACCTGAGGATTTGTAGAATCTTGGTCAGCGAGTATGAGATGGCGTACGGAGAGAGGTTCATTCGATGGTTGGAGATCGGCTGCGCAGATCAGGGACTCGGATGTCGGTCAAGTATGCGTAGTCGGCGAATGTCAGGGGAGGGAAAGCCTTGTTAAGCGGTGGCTGTCATACCTGGGTAGTGACCAGCCGGGCGGGCCACATGGGTAGCGAAGGTGCACAGAGGAATCAATCGCTACCCTCGTCCACCACCAGGCAAGGGGAGAGCTGTCAGTGCCAGGCTACCCGTTGTCGATCAACACGGACCATCGATACCTCGCCAGTATCCTTTTCCAGGGTGTATCCAGGGTGTAAAGTTTTTAGCTTTGTGGGGAAGGGGAGATGGCAGCATTCGACTTGGATGCCCGTCATGCGGCCTCGAAGCGATCCCCGTTTTAGGTAGGGCGCGCCACGGACACGGCTACGGACATGGCTACACGACAGCAGCAGATATGAGGGTAGCAAAGTGCGTCGAGTACCCAGGCAGCATGGCATCTGCGTTTCGAAATGGCTGCCTCGCCCTAGCCCGCATTGCAGCGACCGAACCTTACGAGTGTAGCATATGATGCCAGCAACGGTCCATCCAGATGGTCGGATGCAGGGGAGACGAGGATGAGATGACAATTGGGGTAGGGGGGGCCCTTGTCTACCTATTCGCTGGGTGGAATTCTTCTGGAAGGAGAATCGACATTGGACACGATTGACGCGACAATGCACAGACGTCTCGCTCATCATTCGAGATCTCTATCTCCGCAAGAGATGAAAGGAAGGCGAGTAGGTAAGGCAGACGTAATGGGCTGAGCCACCTTTCTCGTATACCTCATGCTTTCTTCCTGAATAGGGAAAGACGGGGAAATGAAAGATAGCGACAGGTATGCACTCACTACCTACCTTCCATATCTTGAAGACAGATAAGACAACAGATGGGCAGTTAGGCTAGGTACCTAGGTATGTAGGCAACCGCGTACATCCAATGTACAGGACATGAATACAGGACATGAACATTGAAGGTACCTAGGTGAGACCCGACTTCACTATCTCCAGGCACAGGAGGCTAGATTATCTACCTAGATACCTAGATGTAGCAATTGATGGAAATCCAGTAGGTATACTGACGACTTGGGAAGTAGGTACCTATCCCGCGATCCACTCCGCACCTGCCACCTACATATCTAGAAAGAACCTTACGGTCAACTGGTAGAATGTAGAAAGTGCAAACCATCGTATGTAGTAGTACCTAGTCCGTCTCGATAGTGGCTTCTAGTTGCGGAATACAATCTCTCAAGAGGAAGGGATAAGGTTGCCCTTCGCCGTGCGGCCAGTTCTCCAGGCCTCCCCTACCTACTTCGTACACACTAGCGGCTTTCTAATAATAACAACAGCCTGGAATGGTAATGGGGCTCTCAGATGGCCCCGATGGGTGGATGGATGGACGTTGATCGTACTCAATTTCCGATCTTGCAGCTCGTTTTCCTTCTAGAATTTCTATGCATCTTTCTTGCTTCTGCTGGATATTCTTTTCTACTTCCTCCATCATCGTCTTCTTCTTTCATCGCGTCCGCCGAACCGCAATCTACTGTCAACGTCATCCAGTCTAATACGGAAAATGGTGGTTCCAGCCTGGGCGTCTGAACTCCTTGCCCCCCGGTCTCGCGCTAGAAGCAATTTCCATTCTTCTAGAAGCGCATAATTGACCTTTTAATTGCCTGGATGCATTGAAACGCGTTTCGTTCATGCGAAGCTCCATCCTGGAGCCTCCCTGCCCTCAGCTCTCGGCCTCCATCGTCCAGGACCGCCGCCCATTGGGGCTCCCCCAGATATCGCATTGAATCGCGCAATATTACGATACTCTAGGGCAAGGATATCCCGCCCTTGCGCCCGAACAATTGGACCACTCGTTCTCCGTTTCTGGTTCACTAAAGTGCTATGCTAGTCGAGATGGATACCTCTTCTGGTCAGTTGACACCGTACGACTGGCAGAGGGGTTGTCTCCGACATGTGCTGGAGCTGGAGCTGAAGCTCGAAGCCGGCGTAGCTCTCCTGCCAAGTGTCACCGGCCCTGTCGACGCTGCGGCGTTCAACCGACATCATCGTCGACTCCGTCTCGAAACAGCAGTCTGGTCGTCTACTCTTGGTCACGCTTCTGTTGGCGATTCCACAATTCCATATTTCGCCCCTGTCCCCTATGTGCGACTTTTCGCTCCGCTTCCGAGCCCCTAGCGCGCTTCTTACGTTCAGAGCCGGCACTGATACGGCAACCAGGTGCCGGTATACCTACGATGTGATCCATGAAAGCGCCGTTATGCAGTCCAAGGCGCCTGGAGATCCATTTAGTGTGGCTTTAGTGCCGTGTTCCCTTGTCTTGCTTTTTTTTCCCCTTCTCGCTCGGCAATCTGTCCAGCTTGTTCGGTGGCTACTTGCAACCGTACCAGTTCCACCCGCCCTATGGCGTGTCAAGGGTTGCAGCTCTCCCAAGTCCTTATTATAGCCCACCCCAGTCTCATTATAACCCTCCAAGCGGAGGTGAGAGGACGGCTCATTCCATCCCAGACTGCCCCCGTCTGCTTCCTAGTAGTCGAGCATGGGCGCCACCCGTTGTACAGTACACACACCCCCCATCGACCGGCATTCTGAGGAGGCCCCAGTGATTGTCATTGCCTTGGCTTCCTTGGGTGAAAAAGGTAAGGCAGGGGGCCTTGCTGTTGGCGAGTCCGGGTGTGGCCCACCTCTGTTATTCGCTTGTCATGCTCTACAGGCACTGCCCGACCGCATGGTAGGGCTTGTTTCAGCACTTTATTTCTCCATTTAGCTATGTCGTTTTGTACTCTTCTATGCGTTTTCCAGACGGCCCTCTCTTTTGGCCTCCTTTGAACCTCGATAGCCTCGTTTGCGGAACCGCCAGTCCAGGGTCCCCAAAAGTCCAATGTACCTCTGACCCTGTCGGTCAGTCGATACCTGTGTCCGCTGTAGCTATCCTCGCCCCAGTTGCATCATAAGCTCCGGCTGGGTGTCGTCTCGTTTCTATATCCGGCAAGCAGGGCATGGCATAAGATCACCAAATTATGCTACCGCCATCGCCGGGCAAGCTAACCGAATCTCCACACCCGCTCAGGAACGATACTTGTCTCGCACATGGCAAATCAGGTCAAGTGCTTTAGCTTTGTGGACGAAAAGAGAGCTAGTCTAAGGACCTGCCCGTCAATCCCAACCTCGCCCGCGCCGGGGCAACAACGACAGAGCAGATCAGGCGATATAATACTGGCCTTGCCTGCTCTTGCTTATTTTCTGTTCTGACGTTTTTGCTACCATATAATAGACCGGCTAAGGAAGACAAGGAAGAAAGGGCAGATCCCCATGTTCGACAGGCCTAGGTGGCAATGAGCTGTTAAAAGACTCCTCGCACCATCATCACATAACTTGATTTTTTATTCCTTTAGCTTACAGAAATCCACTGCCAGCCAAAGGTCATCTCACCACAATACCGCAATTCCACAGCGTCTCCCCGTCTGACAAGCTTCCACACCGCCGACGACCGCACCTCTCCACAAACACATGTACCCGGTTGCTGGGCGCGTAATTGCTCAGCCCTCTAATATTGCAACGGCAATCAGACAGTACGGGTGCCTTCACCGGGACCACGCGCAACGACATACACACTCCCACCTCACTACCGCCTCCCCATCAACCGCCCCGAGGGGCTCCAGTCCATCAAATTCTTGCTTTACAGACTCCGGCGACCGTCCAGAGCGGTTCGCTCTGGCGGAACCCATGTATCGAAGGCACACTGGCGGGCAACTATCGAGTAGGGCCGGACTACAATGTCGATTACTCCCCCCAAGAGTCGCATCCGGGCGAGCAGGGCCATACTCCACACGCATACGATTCCCATCAGCAACATCACCACCGAGGAAATCCAATGCAGCATACGGGACACGGGAGCTTACATGAACAGGCGCCGTCGCACTCCCATCACGCGATGTCGCAGCACCACCCCGCCCACCACCATCAGATCCTGATGGACCCGGGGCATCTCGGCGGCCATCCGGCAGCCCGACACATGGGCCACACCCCTTCGCACTATGGCCCAGGACCGTCACCCCATGCCGTGGTCGGACCTCCCCTATACCCGGCGATGACGCCCACGCAACCGCATAGCGCCGGGTCGAAGCGCAGTCGCCCTGACGATCTGGACCTGTCTGTTCCCGGCATAACGGATCTTGAGCAAGGCGACCTTGACTCCATGCAGCAGTCCTCTATGGGCGCAGCATATGCGCAGGCTCCCGGTGCGCCACCAACACACCACCATCATCGCCTTCCAGACCAAGGGCCACCTACGAAGATGATGAGGCGCGAGGGAGATGGGAGCATAGGAACCGCCGGGGGAGGGGCTCCAAGCGTGGTAGGGCAAGCTGGGATGCCGGCACCGGCACCAAGGCCGAGGGGGCCGAAACTCAAGTTCACGCCTGAAGATGATGCGCTCCTCATCGACTTGAAAGAAAACAAGAGCTTGACATGGAAACAAATAGCCGATTTCTTCCCCGGACGTTCTTCTGGTACTCTCCAAGTCCGTTACTGTACAAAGCTGAAAGCAAAGACCACACAATGGACGGACGAGACGGTAAGGCTACGATCCTGAGCCGGCTCTACGAGTTTCTGGACCCAGATAACGGTGCTAATCTGAACATGAACAGGACCAAAAGCTACGGACGGCACTGCAAGACTACGAGAACGAGAAGTGGCGCTTCGTGTCAAACAAAGTAGGACCCGGCTTCACTCCCCAGGCATGCCGAGAGCGAGCTGCACAGCTTCTCGGAGAAGTTGGGGAAGTTGGGGAGGAGAACTTATAGCAATCAGCGTCCCCGCCAGGAGTTTCGGCTCCTGGGTCTGGGGACACCATCTATCCACAGCAGCTCCAAGGTTAAGAGCTAGCAACGAAGAAAAGACCGAAGAACCAACATTCTAAGGGGGCAAGGGCATTGACCACAGCAGCTTTCCTCTAGGCATGTCGACCAGAATTATTCCAGTCATCTGGTACGAAACAATGGACAGTATTAGCTGAGGAATGGCCACTCGATGAACATATTCAGTGACGAGAGCACTCCGCCATGCCCCTGTGGAATATCCAAATCTTCCAATACAATTCTTGGAAAAAAAAGCAATCGAAAAGGCTTCTGGAATTTCAAGTCTTTTACTATACTACCCACCACTACTATCGAACGACCTCTTTTGTACAACAGCAGTAATGAGAACCAGGGAAGGGTTGGCTCCGTTCGCTCGGTGGTCTACAGAGCGGACTATTAGCTAATACTAGAGATACCAAAGAACCGCGACGGTCATGTTTATTTTCCACGTCACTTTCTAACGACACAATAGAGATCATGGGAGAAGGGGGGGGGAGAAGGCGATGGGGGGTCATTTTTTTGGGTTGCTTTTTTCCTGGTTCCCGGTGTTTTACCGCTTTTCCAAACCAATACATCTGTATATGCACACGCAGCACACGCGCGCGTCGAGGACCTCCAATAGCGTGCTTCCAGCGTTTCCCCTGTTCCTTCTCGACGCCATCTAACTACGGTGACGATACTCCACAATAATTGTTGTCCGGAGACGGCGGAGCCACTACGAAGACTCACGAGTTACAACACTGCCCGGCATACCATAGCGGGGGAGGAGCAGGCACAGTTGGCACTGGTGACGCGCAGGTTCGGGTAGACAAGGGGGGGAAGTGGGGGTGTGATGACGAGACAGCCGAGAGAGGGAAAAAAAAAAAAACAGAGAGAAGCTGACGTGCGATGGGATAACGGAAAGGACACGATACCATGGACCGGTGTATTTTTGGCATTGGGACTGGCAATTTACGAGAAAAGGGCGGTGGACCGACCGACCGACCGACCGACCGACCGACTTTACGACGACAACACAACCGAGACGGATCTGCCCTCTCAAGAGGGCACGGGGAGGAGGACGGGGACGGAGAGAGCGAGGAGGGAAGGGTGAGTGAGAGACGCCGCAAGAGCGCATTTGCTCCGCAGGGAGCTAGCTGCTCGTCTGGGGGCGGGCTACACGTGGGCGCGCGCACAAACAAGCAAGGAGAAGGGGGGAGAATAGATGGGGTTAATGGAACCAGGCCCCATTATCATCATCATCATCATCATAATCACCATCTACGGGATCTCTACTACGGATTTCCTCTTTACCCTATATCCCTATTATATATACACAGACGGCATACACACACACACACACACACACACACACATATATATATATATGTATTGTAGCTATATGCATAATTAGCTCTAGCTTACTCGGTACTATCTATCTAATAAGTAATATCTTCATCTTCATGAGCAGTAGCAGCAGCAGCAGCAACATCACCACGTCTCGCAAATTTCACCGCCTCGACGTTAAGTAGGTAGGTTTAGTTGGCTACGTGCATATGTACCTACATACCATACCCAGTGTTACGCAGTCATGGCCCAACCAGCCAGGTGTTTGATGAAACGCGCTTCCTGGTTCGCGCGTCTCAACTTCCATCCAGTCGTTGGAAACCAACATGTACATACATACATACGTGCTGCGAAGAAAATCGAATCATGGTTACATCGAGTCGAGCCCACAGCGGAGCTGCTGCTGCTGCTCGCGAGATACCTACATATGCGAGTTACACAGTTATGTATATACCCAGCCTAGGTCGAGGTAACTGAACTAAATCTTCCAGAATGCTACCTAACATAGCAAAGTAACCCAGCTTGGACAGCCCGTTGCCTATGTAACACCGATATGTACATCATCATGTACCTAACATGGAGGATGGAGGGAACGTACTAGTGATGGTTGATTTGATGAATTAAACCAAGGCCCCACCCCTGTCCGGCTCGATTTTCTTTTCTTGGGAGGGCTAATATCATAGTAGTAGAAATGGCAGAAGGAAGGGAAAAAAGAGGCGGGATCCCTGAATCTGGGTAACCGGTATTGTCGTGTTATGGTTCCTGCCTGCCTGCCTACCTAACCTTGCCTTCTCCACACGACATACATACCTAAGTACATACGTGCATACGTAGAACGCCTCACAGCTTCCATGCTTCTACATGAGGTACAGCTGGATATGCGTGTATGTTCTGACTGTATGTCATCGTTGACATAAACCCGGCACAGCCAGGGGGGAAGAGTGCGAGCATCCCGTCTGTACCTACACAAAACCAACATATCTCTATCAACTGAACAAGATCTCGAGTCTCGAAATCAAGGAAGATCGACTGACTACGTAGGTTAAATAAAGCATTGGCAAACCCCATGCAGATCTAGTTGCCGCCTCGTTCGTGTAATACTAGTAATAATAATAATAAGATTGCATATAACAGCGAGAGGGGGGGGGAGGACAAAACGTGGAGGCGGTAGTGTAGCACTCTTGATCTGGGATGGATGGCTTCATTCGATCTGGCCTTTTCTTCTTCTTTTCTTTTTTGCGCTTCTTCTTTCTTTCTTGCCTGCTGCATGTTAATCACGTCGGCTCTTGTTTTTTGGGGTGTTGCCACTAAACTAGGGGAAACCCTGGCATGAGTGGCAGAGTGGGCTGGTGGGCGCGGTGCGGCGCGATTGTGTGCGTGTGTGCGTGCGTTGCGTGGGTGCTTGTGCGCGTGTGCGCTGTCACTGTCACATTATAACACGCCGGCGATATAGCCCATCGATCGGCCAACCCAGTTGTCAACTTCCCCTGCTCGCTTGGCCATACGATGCACAAGCCCGCCCTGCACCCGCGGTCCGGAGAATACAGTAAGGCCCTTGTTTCATGATGGGAGTCGGTGTACACTACTACTCTACACCACACACTGCGACTGCAGGAACCTTTTCCGTACGTTCGAATGGCCAATTCGGCCTCGGTTTCCCCTGGAGGGGTCTCTATTTGCGTAAGACATGGCTTGGCGTTGCGATTTCCCGGTTCCGAACTGGACCAAAACGGCATATGGGTCAAGCTTATCGTCCCTTTTCCGCCAGGCGACTGCCCTGCTGCCCCGTAGCTGAGGCTGCGCTTCCTACCTAGATCAGGACCTTGACTTGGCCAACAAGGACTTCTGACGCCGCCTGATGCCGCCTGAGGATGCCAACCCGAGAGATTTTTGCGGTGAGAGGCTAGCGAGCTTTACGAGACGCGCCAGGCGAGCGAGATGATGCCTAGCCCGGCCTTCACACGTCCCGCCTCGTCAGGTTGGGGGAGTGAAGACCGGGCCAAGTCCTTGACACCACGCAGCAACCCACCTCATCACTGGATGGTTGCCTCGGCGGATGGCATTACCTATCTTGCACATACCATGGTGGCTCACGAGCCAAAGATGGGAGGCTGCCCATCACCCAATCTGGGATAAATGTCAAGACCCAAGAAACGCGGCTGAGCTAGAATGCTCCCATCTCGGGAAAATAGAGCGGCATAAAACGCTGGATTGGATGACTTCATCCCACTCGACCTAGTGGCACCGCGACTAAGCCACACACTAGGTCATTACGTGCGTAAGGGCTGGTGGATGTAACATGGATATGAATCAGCAAAGCAGTGGAAGACGGGACGATAGGTGAGACGGTTTAGAGCTGCAATGAAGGTCCTCGTCCCATTTGATGCTGACCACTTTGGACGGTCGACGTTTACCATTGTAGATCGCGGCGTCGCTACCGCGTAGAGCCTACAGGATGCAACGCAACGACGCACATGGGGCAAGGGGCCCCGGTCCGTGTGTTGCAAAGATCTCCAGAGCACCCCGTTCTGGCAAAGCTGCTGGGGCGCCGTCCTCTCTGTAGCCACAGCCAGCCCGGTACGTTTACTGCATGTACATAGTCAAGACGGATTTACCCAGAGCGTCGCAAGGCCTAGTCTGGCGGTCGCGATGGGTGTGCATGAGTGCTGCTGACGTGGTGTCGCATGGCCGCTGGCAGAGGCTGAATCTCGAAGAAGCTGACGCCAGATCGTCTCGTGCATTCCAGCGGCGCGGGACTTTGTTACCACTTGGTCGAGTTTCAACTGCCGCCCGCCTTGCGGTGAGGGGTTGCGAGCAGAGGGACCCCTGTGCCCTGTGGCTGCAAGCTCTAGGAAAATAAATCGCACCTTCGGCGAGTTTCCTGCTGCACGAAACCATGCTGCGAACCCAGCTTTTTGCGGGCGAGCAGATGGGGGGGACATGGATGGCAAGGTCCCAGTCTGCCGCCGGCTCTGCCAATGTGCGGCTTACACACATATCACCATCACCGCCAGATCTCGCTGCAGCTGGGGGGCTCTAGCCCTGGGCGACCTCCGGCGGTCTGGTGGCGCATCAGATTGTGGATGATGAGGGGTTGAGATGGAAGTAGCGCATCTCGGCATGACAGATACTAGCGGTATCACGGTGCACAGCATTGTCCGATCGACCCGGGTTCTACACGCCGGACTACGGAATGACGAAGAGGACCTCTGGCTTCCGTGTTCCGGCGTTTCCTCTACTGACAGCCTCAAGTTTGAAATGCTGACTGATGTGCTCTTGATCGGCGCAGCAATTCAAGACCACATGGCGCTCGGCGATGCGATGCACGATACTACTGTCTCGATTCTCTCTTTTCGCGAGAAAAGGAGGTGACGCGACTGGGGAAACTGGAGTTCGTGAAGCTCAACGCCCATTGTCGAAGGGCAGGCTATCGCATTGAGGTTCATGCGCGCGCCGGTTACGTGTGGCATGGTGTCCGCATTGGCTTCCAGGGTCGACTTAGCGAGGCCGAACGAGCGACGCCTCACGGAAGGATATCTGCAAAGCGTCCAAGCGAATTGAGGCTCAAGGCCGAACCTCAATCCAACCCTTCTTTTCTTCGTGATTGATTGGGTGCAGAGATGCCGTGTGGATCTGAGCGATCTGGTCGGCCACAACGTGGGCTGCGTGGGCCCCCAGGGGACTCACCGTCCATTGTACTCGGCCGAATAGCGCCGGACTTTCGTATGGGCTCGCCTCCATTCTCTGTGAGGACCTCATACTGCTAACCAGATGATCAGAGCATCTCAATATTTCAAGACTAGAACGAATAAGTGCAGCGGATGAGATAAGTGCAATGAAATGAAATGAAACGAAATGGAAAAGAAAAAAAAAAGTTGGAGAAGGATCCGGAGGTGCGATTCCATGTTTGTTTCCAAACAGACTTTGGTGCGCCCAATCGGATAATTTCATTGGCCTTTTTTGTTGTACTACGCGAGATGGACGAGACCGTCCATGATGCCTGCCCGGCCAGGCTACCAGATCGCACTTCTTAGCAGGTGCCAGGCACTACTACTAGGCATACCTTTATTAGGTACGCAGTATAGGTAGATAGGTAGTACATATCTAGGTAGGTAGTTGGTACTCTACCTTAGGTAGGTACCTAGTGAATCAGATGAACGTCGCTGCTGTTGTTACCAAAATACTTCTCTAGAAGGTGCTTTCTTCCACTCTCGTCGCTGACACTTTCCGATGCGGTCTCGATTTGTATCAATCTCCGCGCGCCAGTTGTCAACCTCAGCAGGAAGGGCTTACTTGACCAACATACCTGAGGTACGGTAGATTGTAGCTATGGATGTGTCTACTTGCCGGCGCAATGCCCAATTCGGCCGAGCCTGCTTTGGGGCCGGAGATTATGGATCACGAAAAAGTGCTTGTCTGCTTGTGGGTTGTGTATGCTTAGGTCGTAGTGGATCGTCTCAGACAAGACGTGATGTGCCCATCTTTTTGCCTGGGAAGCGCGATTATCTTCAGGATATCTCATCCATCTTCCAGCCTTCCGGCGGCTTCCAGCGGCCGGAATACGCCCTAATAGGAGATCCGAGAGTCCACACACGGGGCCTAAGCGATACCATACGAGCTGTGAGCTTGTATTTGTGTGCGTGTGAGTGTGCTTGTGTGTGAATGTGTGTGCACGCGCGGGGCCAGATCATCGATCATCACTTCGCGGCTTATTAATAGCTCTCACTCGCTCGCTCTGGCCATGCCGCGCTCGTGACCGACTCCTAGAGGGGGGGGGGCCCAGAAGCTCAGTGAGACAATTGGGCTCAGGCGGTTGGTCCGGTTGGGCTTCGTTCCTCCTGCTCCTGCTCCTCCTCCACAGCGAACGGCATTGCTCGATTCTGGTCTGCATACGTATGCGAAAAAGGAAAGCAACAGAAAATAAACCGGTGTTTACCGCCGTTGCGGTCGGCTACGGGCTCGAACAGAGGCCCGGCTTGGACCTGACAGCGAATGCTAGCCAGCACGGGCTTGCGTGTTCATCATGAGTCAAGCACCTCGAGCGAACCGTCTGGTCCTTCGAGCTGGAGCGGAGTCCTGCGCTGCGGCGCGGTCCTGGATCCGCTCGGTGCGAGAGAGAGGGAGAGGGAGAGAGTACAGTACCTAGGTAGCTAGCTCTCCAGCACGACAGTGAAGGAGGGTGAGAATCACACGAGACCAGAACGCCATGAACAAGATGCCAAAGTACCGGTACCCTACTTTTGCGCGAAACTTTGCGCGAAACCCCCGTAGGCGTAAGTCATGGATCCATCCCCCTCAGGAGAACGCACCCTGGCATCGGCGGGTGGCAATTGGTTCATGGTGGTGGTGGCATGTATTAGTTACCTGTGTTAAGGGGTCTTGCTGACCCTGTCCATGACCCCCTATATTGGCTTCGTGTTAATGGATGGCCACCACCTCGCCAAAAGGCAAACACCCTCTCGACGCGCGCTGCAGCCGGATAAGCCCAACCGGCTCCACGACAGGCTCGCGGAGCCCCTGCCTCACTTATCCGCCTGCAGGTGATGAGAGCGTTTCCCATCGACTCAGAGGCCCGTTGCTGTTAGCCTTGGGGAGGTGAGTGGCTCTGCAGCTGCAGCAGAACAATTGTGTATCCGCCGAGTTCATGCGATCGTCAGGCGGTGAGTCTTGGTCGACCAACACTAGCAGAGGATTCTCGACGAGACGGAACATTCACGTTGCGCGTGTGAGGTCAGAAAAACGAGAAAAGGACTGTTTACACGCCATCATTGGCTCCCCTTGGGTATTGTGTAGGATGCGGGCAGGCGGGCGAGGCATCGAGGATGGCGGAGGTATCCCAGCAAGCTCACGTTATAATACACTTACGTATAGATTATCTAACCCTTGAACAGGTTATGTTTGCGGGTCTCTTGCCCTGGCAGCCTAGGCTCTTTGTTACGCTTCAGGGATCACGAACTCTTGTCCAGAAGGTAGTGGTGTGTACCTACGCCGGAACCCCGAATACTGCAGTTGCTGCCAATAGGTTGTCCGACATTAGGTACATGTGGAATATGCTTAGGTTAGTCCAATGAGAAAGCAGTCTCCCCAGCGAGTGCATAGTCTTTGCACCGGAGATGACTGCTATGTAGATATTCCACCCCAAAACTACACATCATTAGGGTCCTGGCTCCTTAAGAGCTTCTGCGACCAATCCTATTCTGTCGGCCATTAAGATATCTACTCCAGAATCCGCTTGCGCCTATCATAGAAGTGAACGTCAGTTTGGCTATCCGGACTGCAGACTGCCAGCACGTCAACTTACCTTGGCATTCTGCGGTATATTGTTGAGTAGGCCGTAGGATGCACACAACAGGCCAGAATTCTTCACGAACCAGACCAGCCGTGGGCAGAGAAGCAGCGTCTCGCAGGCGAAGACAACGCCTGCAAGATTCCAGCGCTTCGCGAATTTCACCGCAGCCTGAAGGCTTGCTGCTCTTACCTCCTTGTCTTCTGTGGGCAGCTTTCCTGCGTTCGTAATGAACATCACCGGGTAGGACTTTTGCTTGAGCGAAAGAAGGATGCAGACCTCGGGAGTGAACGAGGAGAGGATTATGCGACGTCCATTTCCGAACTGATGGATCTTGTCCAGTGCCACGTCGATGAAAGTATTCAGTTCGATGCATATAGGGGCCGCGCCAGCAGCTATGGTCTCATGAAGCCGGGGATATTCTACTTGACATGTTAGCATATACGTGCTAGGTCATCGGCCACGAGGGGCACGTGCTTATCTCGGCGCAGAATCCTATATCCACAGGTAATTTGACAAGCAGTTCCTCCAATGTAGTGTAGGAGTCGTGTATGAAACCACCGCGAGTATTAGGTTTGAAGCCTTTGTTCCTGAAGTCAACCGTATTCTTCAGCCTTTCCTGGATTTGAACTGCTCCAGCTTGAGACGCATCACCCAATGACCGCGAACGGTGATTCCGACGCCTTGGACTTTGGTCGCTTGAAGCACCATCACATAGTACGGACACGGGGTTCCCTTCAGGTGTTTGAATTTCACCACCGTAATTATACTGGTCGATTGTTAATTCGTGAACAGGAATGTCGGTACCTGATTCGCTGAAGGAAAAGTCGTGGTAGATGATAGGCTGATAGTCTCTGGTAACTTGGATATCTGGTCCCGGTTAGAATCAGCGAACGCGGAGCGTAGATGTAAAATAGTTACCGAACTGCTGTACGTTAGCTTGAGCAGATACCAGAACGTGAGCGACTCACTTCAACGAATGACGCCCCAAGCTTCGCCGCAGACAAGAATGACTGGCCCAGCATTAGTCTCTAGAAAATAAAGGGGTTTCGCGCGTCTAGGGTTGATACCGTGACTGTGTTCTCTCCAAGCTGTAAGTACTCTCGACTTTCTACATTTTGCCCGAGCCCTTCTCTACTTGTCAGCATATTTCGCAATGTAATTTGAAGTGAAAGTTCTAAGCTGACCCCTGTGTCCCACAAGCTTCGCTGGCTCACCGTGGCTCCTACCGTAGTTGAAATCTTGGCGGGTTTGTAGGTGCGGGAACGGTTTCGCCATCACATATGTGAACATGATAGTTCCCACCATATCCATGGTTTCTCTCTCCAAAATTGCAATTGTGTGTTCCCTGACTAGGCTCTGTCGTTGAGGTCCAAAGAGAGAATCGTCGTCCTTTAGGAGGGCCGTGCCACTAGCAACAAGTGTTTCTCTTTGCTGATTGTCCTCAATACTGACTCGAAAGATCTTGAAAATGAGCCGAGGATCGGTATTCTTCGTAACTGGAAATACGAAGTTGTTGTTACTCTGGTCACTCGATATCGGCAACCGTACGCGGTATGCCTGCGCGGTTGACCCAAACGCAGAGATTTCCAAGACAATTGGAGCATCTACGTGCGTATCCATAGCGTACTCAGACGAGCAAAAGGTAAGTTCGACCGCAGTCGTGTCTAATCCTTTACGGGTGCAACCCAAATTCCCTATAAGCACCTTCTCCCCAGGTTTGCAACGATCGTTCTGGAGGGTCAAGATACGACTAGGGGAATTGGCAGAGGAATCGGCAGGACCGCCACATAGGTTACCCAGTTCAGATGTTTCGAATAGCTTAGCTATTTCCAAGTGGCCCCTGAAAGCGGCATGCTCCTTTGCGGTCCAGCCGAGATTGTCAGCCCGCGTCTGGATTGCGCCAGCCTTCAAGAGGATTTCAGCGATTTCCTGATAACCCCTAGCACACGCAATAAACAATGGTGTCCAGCCGAGCTTCGCATTAGACACGCCTATATAAGACTTCACATCAGGCACGGCCTGAAGGAGAGCTTTCACATAGTCTTCTCGCCCATACTGAGCTGCGACATGAAGTGCAGTCTCACCATGGATAGACTGATAGGCAGGGTCAGCCCCACGATCCAAGAGTTCACGAAAGATGTGATCCTCCTGGGACCTCAGAGCAAGCAGAAGCAGCTCTCCCATGATGGGCCTAGCATTCCGCACTTTCACAACCCCGTCATTCTCCGACAGTGTTCGCAAAAGTCCCTTCACAGCCTCAACGTGCTTTCCAGCCACAGCATAATGAAGCGGCGTTAGCTCTTCATTGTCCCTTGACAGCAGTACTGTTACAACAGCTGGTTCATCTTCTGTGAAACATAGTTTGATCAACATTGCCGCTATGATGTCAAGACGGCCGTATTTGGCCGCATAGTGCAGGGGCAGGCGTCCAAAATTGTCTGCCACAAGACAAGGCTTCGGTCCTGATTCAAGACGTTCGAGTAGGGAAATGGGTATGTCGAAAATAGCGCCGCTTTCCCCCAGAAGAGGGACCGTGTCAGGGTCTTTCAGAGGCGTTTGTCCAAGGACCGTAATGATGGAATTCAGATAATCATGGTTGGCTTGGAGAGTAAGTGACAATGTGTCTGATAGCAGCATTTCAATACATTTCCATGAGTGACGTATCACCGAGAAGATTAACAGGTCGGGCAGAAGCTGTTGCGCCTCAGACCCCTCTGCCTCAGATTCCTCTGCCTCAGGTTCCTCTGCCCCAGATCCCTCTGGTATGAGAAGTTCAACCAAAGTTTCGGAATCGTCACTGCTGAGGGCCTGATATACGGCATCTTGAGAAACATGGTCACAGGGGTGCTGATCAAAGGCATGGCCAAGACACAAAGACCGCTTCCGCGGCTTTTTGGAGTGTGGGAATCGGTCAAAATAGGCTACTGCGTTTTGCAGCCTGCCGGATGTTGTGTATCGCGATGCCTCTAGAGATTGCTGTATCGAAAGCCACCGAGTTTTCTGCGCGTCATACCCAGCTAGGTCAAGGCGCTGGAGCTTTAGAAATATCCTGTCGATCGCATCCTCGTTTACCCTGCTGAACCAGTGCAATTTGGCCCATTCCCGTCGTAGTTCGTCATACGCATCGTGAAGGAATCTCAACTCAAGACGATCCACGCCTTTGATGTTAGAGATTGACGACGGTTCCAAGGGTAAGCCGAAGCACGTGCGCAAGCCTAGTTCCCGTTCTAGAAGTAGCTTGGCTCGTGTCTGGTGAAAGTTCTCGAGCACAGAGATGGAGTCGCTCAAGCTCGCGGACAATGCTAGCTTGGGTTAGAGCCTTGGTAGGTAACATCGCGGTAGGGTAACTCCAACTAACCTTTAGACACAGATCCGCCGCTGCGACGAGAAGATGCCTTGATGAGCTGTTTTATATCGTTGTAATCAACGTAATACTGGTACCATTCGGGAATTTGGTGGTGGTGGAAGTTTAAGCCGAACCTCATGTTGAAGATGATTCTTGTGGGTTTGAGGTAGGTATTTAGGGGGAGTGGAGATTTCAGGGCAGCTGTAGGGTTACAGTTGAGCGCCCAGGTGGAGGTCAAAGCTGGATGCAGTGTCCCTATTGGCTGCGCAACCAACCACCACGCTAACTACCTTAAGGCACATGGATACCTAGGTATATTCTAGAGGTCATCACCACATCCAGTACGGGATACTCCGTAGCTGGAAGGCCTACAATGTCTAAGTCATGGGTTCTTTGTACACCACCTCGGATATCACCAGACAAACACATGGTAGGTACTCATCTCAAATGATAACTGTGTAACTCTAGAATAATTGGGGAAGTGACAATGGCTAATAAAGAAGAGTTGACCTTACTACTGTGTCTTCATATATGTGACCTGTTCACTTTTTGGAACAAGATATGTTGAGTTTGAATGGAGGTTCTGAGAACTATTGACGCTATGAGGCCCCCTTACTTTGTACAACCCCGAGTTTCTCGGGCGAACCTGATCAGCACACGTCCTTTCAATATTAGCGATCTAACTCCTAGCGACAAGAGCTGGGAAGAATGCTAAGAGGCTCCTCATGGCAGGGAAAATGTCTAGGTACTTGCATCCATAGTCAAGTCTGATGTCCACTCTACAAACAACGTAAACGTAGACCCTCTTACCAGAAACTCGACGAAGGCTCCCTGGGTGTCAAGCCGGCAGATACCTAACGAACTACTGCGCCTGGCCGTCCGCAGCCCGCGTGATGTCGCGGAAGTGTTCGCAGAGCTCCGCCCTCGAGAGCTGCGCGCGGCCCCTCACCAGCGCGATCAGGCGCTCGTTAACCGGCAGCGCGAGAAGACCACCCCCGCGGCCGGCGCCGGCGTCGTTGTTGTCGAGGAGCCTCGCCGTGTCCACGAGCCAGCCGTTGAAGTCGCCGATCTCGGTCTCCCGCCCCGCGAGCACGTCCTGCAGCATCGAGCTCGTGTTGGCGCCCACCCGGGCGCCGACCGCGTACAGCATGTCGCGCAGCGGCGCGAAGGCGAACCGCGTGAGCAGCTCCGCGCGCCTCTCCTCCTCCTCCGCCTTCTTCTCTTCCTCTCCCTCTCCCTCTCCCCCGGCCTTGTCCCCGTCCTCCGCCTTCAGGATATCCCGACTGCTCGGGTGCGCGACCAGCGCGATGTAGGTTTGGCTGGCCTCGCGTAGCAGCGCGTCGATGATATCCGGCAGCGCGTCGCCGCGGCCCGCGGCGAAGAGCTCACCGTTCCTGCACCGCAGCACCGCCGTCAGCGGGTTGATGACGGCGTTGACGACGAGCTTCTCGAGCTGCGCGACCCACAGCGCGCGGCGGCCGAGGCGGCGGCCCGCGAGGTCCGGCGCCGCCACGAGCCGCCCCATCACGTACCCGGCGCGCTCGCGGCCCGCGCGCCCGCCGCTCAGCACGACCAGCCCCACTGCCATGTCCGCCGGCGACGCGTAGACGCTCCGGAACGGCGCGACCGACGTGACGCCGTGCGTCGTCACGCACGCGAGCCAGTTCGGGCTCGTGCGGCCGCCGTCGCTGCCGGGGAACCGCGCCTCGATGTACGCCGGCCCCAGCGGCGGCCAGAGCCGGCAGATGCCGTTCTGGGTGAAGGTGACGGTGGAGGCGCCGTCGAGGTAGCGGCGCAGCCGGTCGACCTGGGGCAGCGCATCCGAGGCCTTGGTCGCGACGATGAGGTTGCCTATGCTGTTGCCGCTGCTGCCGCTGCGGCCGCCACTGCTGCTGGCGGCCGGTTCCGCGACGGGGCCGAGCGCCGGCGGCTCCTCCGTCCACCACTCGACGTCGAAGGCGCTGGTGCGCTCGGGCCGGCCCTCGCGCGTCAGCTCGATGAACGGGTTCGCGCGCCAGTGCTCCAGCAGGTTCCTCCGGTGGACCACCAGGGTTATTGGGGGCGGCTTGGGCAGCTTGGCTAGCGAGTGCGCGTACAGCCGGCCCATGTTGCCGATCCCGAGGATGTAGATCCGCTGCGCCTCATCGCCGGCACCCCGAGCGATCGGAGCGTTCCGGGGAGGGTTTGCGGGTGAGGAGGAGTCATTATCAGGCAGGTTTGCCAAAGTCCACGCATATAACTTGGGAGGCTCGACGTTCTTATCGAGGAGCTTGTGCAGCCACTCTGCAGGATCGGGTTGCGGGCTTGGACATGGTGGTGCTGTATGTGCAAGCCGCCTGCAGGTGTTGCTCTCGACGCTGGCCATGATATAATTGACGGTGTGTGGGGTCCGGGAAGGCCACACGCAACGAAGCCACGGCCGCATTCACTTTTGATTTGAATAGGTCTAGGCCTTGAGCCGCCCCCAATTAGGAGAATTCAAAATAGTGAGAGGCTGGTTCAAGAAGTCCCTACATGCCCTTATTCCGACTACTATGGACGTACGTACTAAGCGTTACCATTTCCTGAGAAATTCGCTCAGAAACCACCCCTACCACCTTAGTACGGGGCACAACATCCCTGCTAGTAGAACAAACTAGGAGAGAACTTCGCAGGAAACGTGCAGTAACACCGGATAGCTAATAACCTGCTTGCAAGCTCTGTTACTTGGTTAGCTTATCTGCTAAGCACTGCCGGGCCCCAGGCTCTATTGTTATTGGACATGGGACATCTAGATAGCCCTTTGAGCTCGGGCATAGTACACGTACATGTACATAGTAGGTATCTTTTACTTTTCCCCAGCTGCATCTCGATTCGATTGGATTCGTACATCCATATGCTTGGTACTATCAACAAGCATTAGATAGTCTTGTCGATCCGATCTCCATCATCATACACGAGGTCCCCACTCTTCACGATCGCATCATTTTTTCGGACGATGCAAGTATAGCTACATAAGAACTTCAAGGTCGTATGACTTCATTTCCCAACACGATCGCACACCTAATATAAAACCTTTTTGGATCTGGCACTGGACATAAAGGTATTGCGAATTGAATACTACAGGTTGTAGGGCGCAGTCAACGCTCAATTATGCTGTCTAATGATTCGGCTGTTATCCTGACAAGCATAGGCCAACACTTGATCGTGAGAGAGCGGGAAAAACAGGGCATCAAGTCGCTCTGTCGAGCTGTCGGTCTCAGGCTCCCTCCCCATGACGGACAGGCGCCGAAGCCCAACGATACGATAATAGTCTGCGGTGAAACCCACAGACCCGCTGTTGGGCGTCACGGTGCTTGGGTAACGACGTCGGGCACGCCCAGGCCGACGCTCTCCTCCATGACCGCGACGCCGTGGTCGACCTCCAGGGGCTCCTCGTGGAACCGTCCTTCCTCCATCTCTTCCTTCATCATCGGGGTGGAGCAGTCGTGGAGAGCTGTCTCCTCGTCCGGGGTCGGGGGCGGGAGGGGCGCCGTGTGGGCGGCGATGAACGCGGATCTGTTAGAAGGATGAGTCCAGTCGACGTCCTCGGTATCGTTGCCGTAGCTAGAGCTTGAATCCATATCGGTATCACCCCCACCCGAAAGGGGGACCTGGCAACGCATCTCGTAGTCTTCGTTCAACGGGTCGGAAGGGCCGGCAGGATGAGTATAATCCACGTCATCCGGATAACTGGTCTGCTGCGAGATAAAGGAAAGAGCAGTCGAGCCGGGGCTTTGCTGTAGGGATTCGGAGCTGGTTTGTACGAAAGGCCAACCCTTGGGCTAAAAGCCAGAGTAAGCGCATTTCTTCGAAGGGCAAGAAAAAGGAGTACCGGAAGGAGCATACCAACGGCACAGGTCTCAGACCAATACTCTTTACCGTATCTCGATCGACAATAGGCCTGCATCCTTGGAGCCCGAATCCGAAGCCAACAGCTGCTGTGGGAGGTATGTCGCCTTGAAGAATGCCGTCTAGGCTTAGATAAGCTCTTTGTCCACTATAGGGGCGGCATCTGTGGCAGCACTTGAATTGGCACTCGTCCTCTAAAGGAGGAACCCAGGGTCTCGAGTTCCGGCGATTATTGAAATTATAATGAGTCTCGAACGAAGGACTTGGGGCAGAAGACACTCGATCCTTTGGGTTGAGAACGTCGAGGAGCTGGGATGTATCAGCATAGGCACAAGATGTATTTTGATCTACGTGGCGTGCTTACATGGCCCCGTTGCCTCAATACCGTCGCCAGCTGGCCTGGAGTGTAGGACGCCAACTGTTCAGGCGAGGTTTCATCCAGGAAGCTGAGTTTATCGGATCTGCTCTCGGGACTTCGCGCTCTAGTCTCGAGGGCCTGGCTGAATGAGGCACCCAGAGTATCGAAGCTCACCTGGCGGCAGGCTTAGGTCAGCAAGATCAAGAACATAAAGCTTTGAACTACGGGAACGGTTGGCCGGATCTTACTGGGTGGCCCTTCCTGACGGCATCTTCGATGAGCTCCTCGCGATCCTGCGTGCACCGATAAAGCCATCCCTACTGGCTTGGCTGCCGACAGATGGAGCACTCAAGGTGGTATTGGAACAAGCGCGTCATGGTGAGATGAGTGCAGCTTGGGCGGAACATCTGGGGCCGGTAGGTCGTGAATCTGGAAAGCGGTAACGATGGCATCGGAGCCGGTGCTGGTGCCGGTGCCGGTTCATGATTTTGCTCTCGGAACCTCACAGCTTGTCGTGCAATATGCGACATCGTGTTAGACCTACTCACCTGGTTCTCAATATGAAATACCTAAAATGTTGGTCGGATGGTTGCTGGGGACGCACACATTGGATGTGCAGGTAACGAAAGCGGCCAGCCCCGGCCTAGTCATGACAAGTATAACGATGGAGGCGTAGAATTTTATTTTTGTCAGAGATGGAATTAAGACTAGAACAGCCGGTCAGTCTAATTAGATTGGGATTGTTGGTCGATTGTCTGTAGAGGGAGTAGGAAGAGCAGAGACTGCTAGTTCAGTACCATAGGTAGCATTATCCAATATTGGTCAAGCAGCAAACTTGAGGTCACGCATTTTGACAGTAGGAAACCACCTTCGTAGATTCACGTTTCCAGAGTCCCTAGCCACGGGAAGCCATCTCGTCTCCCACTTGCTGTTCCATTTCCACCCATATGTGTAGCTACCGAGAAGCGCTTTCCAAGGTATATGGAATTGCCAGAGCGCTTATAGTAAGTAGCGAGGTACCCACTTCAAAGAGATATAAACATGAGAAATTGTTCATCTTTTGCCATGCTCCAGGGCGTCAGCCACTCGAGTATACTGCAGTCAAGTTACTCATAAGGGTAACCTAAGACCTACATATCCTCGACGAGACGTAGACAACTTCCGAGACAATAGTTTTCGCATATTGTACGATATGCGACGATAATATTCAGGCACCCCACCTAGTTGTACAATTCCGATCTCAACCTGAGTCTCTACGGATGCGGATTAGGCTGACCGCTATTTAGGTACCAATAATTCCTCCACGTGAAGTCGATATGATACGCCTTGAAGGTGGAGGAAACCTACTAGCTCGACTCCAGATGATAGTAGAACTGATAGCTATCCGAAATCGACCCCAGAGGTATTTCGCTGGTCCATTTCTAGCGATAATGACAGGGTAGCTAGCCGTTCAGGCTGCGCAGACAATTAGACGATTAAATATTTGAATGCTTCTCTGCGGTGAAGAACAATGATGTAGGTTGAAGACATCCAATCCACTGGAGTGGTTCTGTCCATCGATGCAGGTGACAGAAGATACGATACATGTACATGTACGGCAATGGGTACCGTAAGGCCTGTACATATGTACTCACAGAGCTCTGGGAATACATAAGCACGAACCCACATAAGCTACCTCCGATGTACCTTTACCTACCTAGAGGTTGGTAGGTACCTAGTGTAATCTGTACGTGCCCGCTAGTAGGATGCGGAAGAACCTGGGGCCGGTCAGCCGAGCCAATGGCAGAGCATCAACAACAAGGCCGAGCAGCCAGGATCCCCAGACCAAAGCGTTTTCTGTGGGCCTCAGCTGTCGTGCAGCAACGCCCCCTCGCCCCCCTAGAATAACACAAGGCCCACCATCCCAGTCGCGACGACAGGTGAGTTACATTAGGAGATTAGTTAGGTAGTGCTGCTACTGCTACGAGTAGCTGGCGGCCCCGAAGCCTGAATGTGTCCAACCTCACGGCTCACCAACCTCCTCAAATCGTCCCTCTCCCTGCCCCCCTCCCATCTGCTGTCACCACCAGCGATATTGACACACTGATGAACGTCCGGCCCCGCGACACTTGCACTTCCCGCCGACCGCATCCATCGTCGTCGTGAATGTGAGCGAGCACGCAAGCTGCCACCTGCAACTCAATTATTCGGCCTCCTGTCGGTTCCTTTCCTAGTCTGTCCTGTATCCAAAATAATCCGCTGCCGCGGCTCCCCCGTCAGCTCGTGGAGGTAAACAAACCAATTGGCGTTGCCAGAATCTCAAATTTCCATCGCTTTCCGCGCTGGTGCTCGACATAAATCCGTGAAATCCGCGCCCCGTGCCGCTGAGCCTGCTCGTTTTTGGAATTATTGGCCCAGGCTGTCTTATTGATCGATTGAAAACGCGGGCGCCATGTCCATCAAAGTCGAGCGGGACACTGTCCGCCAGGTCACCGACACGGTCACCGACAAGGCCTCGGACGCCCTCGCCCAGATACCTCGTGGCGATGACCATCATCATCACCACCACCACCATCTCCAGCAGCACATTCCGGGCACGAGTGGAAAGCACCCCATCGCCGAGCGGATCGGCACCGCGATTACTGGGGGCAAACGCAACGCCGGCACGAGAGGCTACCTGATGGTGCGTTGACCGCCACAAGCAGGCACCCCACGTCCTACCTAGCTCCCCCAGAAAGCAATTGAAATATTGACCCCTTGTCATCGCAGGCCTACATCAACGCGCTCGAGAAGAACCCTCTGCGGACGAAGATGCTCACCTCGGGCGTGCTTGCGGGTTTGCAGGAGCTCCTCGCGTCCTGGCTCGCGCGGGATCGTAACAAGCATGGAAACTATTTCACCGCCCGGGTCCCGAAGATGGCCGCCTATGGCACCCTGATCAGTGCACCCTTGGGCCACTTTCTGATCTGGGTGCTCCAGAAGGCCTTCAAGAACCGCACCAGCCTTCGCGCTAAGATTCTCCAGATCCTCGTCAGCAACCTAGTTGTACGTTGATTATTATTAGCAACCCTGTCGCCGGTAAAACAGGAGAACAACCCGTCGCTGACCCAACTCTTCATAGATCGCCCCGATTCAGAACGTCGTCTACCTCGTTGCCATGGCCCTCATCGCCGGTGCCCGAACGTACCACCAGGTCCGGGCAACCGTGCGCGTCGGGTTCATGAAGGTCATGAAGGTCTCTTGGGTCACCTCGCCCGTCTGTCTTGCTTTCGCCCAGGCGTTCCTCCCCGAAGCCCTCTGGATGCCCTTCTTCAACGTCGTCGCCTTCGCCGTCGGCACCTACATCAACACGATCACCAAGAAGAAGCGCCTTGCTGCCCTGCGTAAGAAGCACTTCGGCGACGGCGGCCGTGGCGACCGCAGCGACCGCGGCGACGGTGGCCGACCCGGCTCCGTGGCCCCCAGCCGAGCCGATGACTACCCTCCCCCTCCTCCTTCCATGGGGAACAACCCGCCCTACTAAGCGTGGGTCGGGAACTGGGCGTGGAACACTGGGCGTCGGGATTGAGGGAAGTATAGTATATGGTTATTGAGGATGACGAAATCAGCTGACATGAGTTACTGTTGAGGACGCTTTTACTACTATTTAACGAGGAAAAGGGAGGCGGGCTTTCGGGGGGGATATCTAGGGATGATCTACGATGTTCAGGAGTATCCGCGCTTTTTTTTGATAATCTGCTTTCGTCTCTTTGGCCGCAATATCAGATGTTCTCTCGATTTTGCCTGTAAAAACAAAACGAAGCAAAACGGACGTATTCTAAAGAAATGTTAATTTCCAAACAATCCCCGCGAGGGTCGGTTACGGACCTACCTAGGTCCGGTACGCCCCAAGGTCGGTCGGATTTTATGTACCTAACTACCTAGTCTAGTTGTTTGTCTTTTTTCCAGGTCATTCTGATCCGGTGTAACTCATATTTATATTCAAACTTACTACATTGTAGCCCCTCCTCGTGTCCTCAGCCATCAGCTGTTAGAAGGTCACTGGACTACACTATGATAGACCACATCGTAGTTATCGCAACTTTTGAAGAGTACCCTACCCCTGGATACAGAATAGATGGACATTAGGGTTGAATCCAGTATAGATTCGGTGATGTTTAGGGTACGACCACGGCATGTGTAGTGAAGTAGTGCCGACCCTTTACGCATTCAATGCAACTATAACCCGTTGGATCTCGCCACCGAAGCTTTCTATTGGCAAAATAAGATGGAATTCAATGTTCACCGGACGCCACGTGCCTTTGCTCGCCAGTCGCTGCCATTGCCGCCTACTCGACCATGACAGGTATCTTTACGTCTTCATGTCTGCAAGCGATGGGTAGCCACATGCTTGTCCACATCTGGCCATGACACCTTGCGTACTTAACTTAGAGTGTTAAAAAACCTATGGTAGGTGTTTACGAATCGCACATTCTTCATAACGAACCCCTGAGAACCCCTAATGGCGCTGAACCGGAGTCTCCGAGGTCTCCTTAAGGATGATCCTGCTGGAAGATTCTACCTTACAAGCCAGTCGTCATCTGAGTTTCAACTAGGGGGAACCAGCAGCTGGTTGTAAACGTCATCTAAGAACGTACTGACGGGATGTCAGAAATATCAGACAGATAATGATGATAATGATGATGATATTGTTTAACGTTATAAGGAATCTGCTGCGTGGCAGCAGCCCAAGCCTCTTATAAGACATAAAACGTAGCGAGCTATTCGCTATCTACTTTATATATATAACGGCTTCAGAAGCTAATATTATATTTTGTAAGCGTATTTTGTTATAATTTCGTATTTATTTTGATTAAAATTATTGTATTTTATAAATTTAATAAAGCTTATAAAACTGGAAAATTTTTAGGATTTTTTAAAAAGTAATAAATTTTATAAATATTATATTTAATTATATAATTAGTTGCTAATTTATTATTAAATAAATAATTATAAGCTACTTTTTTGCAAACAGATTTTTTATAAATGCAATTAAATAATACAAAATTAAAGTTATATATATTTAAAAAAAAAAGAAAAAGAAAAAAAAGAAAAAGAAAAAAAAGAAAAAGAAAAAAAAGAAAAAAAGCTAAAAAACTTAATAAAATGCTAGCTGTTATTTTTTTAAAGCAATTAAATTTATATATAAAAAATAAAAAATTAAATAAAATATTAACTGCTGCTTTTTTAAATTAATTAAATTTAAATTAATAATTAATAATTATTATAAAATTTAAAACGTTATTATTTTTAA